>CAEFZX010002373.1:0-132213 GCA_903066825.1 Alfaro cultratus | reverse complement strand
TATATATATATATATATATATATACATTTACTGCTTTCCACTGCACACATGTTGATTTAAAAAATAATAAAGCTTGGCCTGATTTTTTTACATCATGCATGAGTTTGTGTACAGGAATTAGCAGTAGCCGGTGTAAATTATTCATCCTCTGTTCATGATCCATGAAGTTTGAACGTTTGACTTTTCGACACGTGGCAGCTGTGACGTCTCAGCCTCGTCAGCCTTTGTGTTTTAGCTGCTGATTTTGAAGGCAAAGCAGCTTCAGTTACAAACAGCTGACAAAACTTAAATACATCCCTCTGCATCACATTTCAGCCCTGATGCTCCAAAGAGCGTTGGTGCTTTTCACAACGAACTACGGGAGGAAAATTATGTGCCGAGAACTTAATAAACATTCAAATGACACAGTATGGATCCATAAACAACAATAAAACTCTCAGAAATAACTTCATTTAAAAACCAAGTTAAATAAACTTTTTGTTTGTTTTTGTCGCGATACCGGAAATGACGAAAGTCGCCAAAGAAGAAGAGTTTGTAATCATGGGGACCTTAAAGCGCAAACATTTTCAAGGATATTATTATTGTTCATGATAAGCTCACTAAGACAAGCTTGCAAGACGCGGATCGTTTTAAAACGCTACAAGCTAAATGAAAACATAATGAATGCGCCAGAAGTGTAGGTCATCACTTCCGGTCCCAAATGGTCTCTAACAAAATATAAAGCTTTTATTAACCGTTAAAATAACTAATAAAAAGTTAACTTTTCTTATTTTAGTAATTATGATTTCCCTAATTCAGTTTTAAACAAAAGAAATGTCAGATTATTAATTTCCTTGTTGTTTTGTTTTGGAAGATAAAAAACCAAAGAATGAATCATGAAAGGATTTGGATCATTCTGCTTTTGGTACGACCCAGTTTCAAACTAATTCTGCTCTAGTTATGGACTTTATGATAATAACCACCAGCGCAGATCCGGTGGCTGCAAAACAAGCCCTGATCACCACTCCTCCTCCACCATGCATGGTGATTCAGACATTAATCCTCTTAGCCTGGTTTTTACTTAAACTCCTGCACCTGCGTCTTATTGTTATCAGTATTTTAAATTATTTTATTTAATATATGTCCAGTTATCAAATCTTACATTTTATTTTTCATTGCATAATTTGCATGTTCATAATTTGCACTGTTAATAATATTTGTAGTATTTCACCTGAACATTTTATATCACTTTATTGCTCAGATGGACATTTTATGTAATTTTGTTATATCTAACAATAATAATCATTTTATTTTCCTATAGTTGAACATTTTAACCCTTGTAAAGCATTTAGTATTACATTTAACTGAATGTAAAGAGTTTTAATTGTTGAGTTTGTTAACGTTGTAATATTTTCTGGTCAAAATTACTCTTCCAAAGCTTTGTAACTGAAACTGTGTTGTAAAGTTGAACCAACTAATTGTTTCATATGTTGTAATTTGTAATTTATTTCAGCCTTTTGCACCATAGATAGAATACTAACGGTTGTTTTCATGCAAAATTATTACATTTAAAAGTGTCATGACAAACAGAACATAACATCCTGCAGTGTTTAACTCTGCGCGTTTTTTTTATTATAAAGTTAAACATTGTAAAATCTCATTCTTAGAAGAACACACATATCTAAACAAAATGCCCCTCTGTGTTCCACTTACACCCTCCCATCAATATTTCAGTGGCTAATTACCCCTGCAGAGGTCGGGGACAAAGGTTGGGTGCAGTCATGCCCTGTTTGTCAACACATATCAGATGTTAGACTCTAAAATTAAAACACAGCAGCAGAAAGAGATGTGAAGATTATAAACGGTTACCAGAAAAGTTAAAATGCAAACCAATAAATATAACATTTCCTGTAGTTTTTAAATTTTTATGTCTTGTCGCAGCTTATGCATTTACTGCCAGATGCAAAACATTTACATAAAAGCAACTTAATAGCTTCAAATTCAGTTCTTACACTGATATATTTTTGCTAGCTTCTAGCACTCTTTTCCTCCAAAACACAAACTAATTATTTAATATTATTTAACATGCTGCAATTAATATTAATCTACCAAAACCTCCAAAAAAATTATTTAGAGTAAAGTATTAAGACTCAGGTGAACTGACTGAGTCAAACTTTGGTTCAGCTGCGAATTTGGCTGATGTGTGTTTGAATTTCCTGCACTGGTTGCTACGTTTTTAGCTGAAGTTAATCTCAAATTGTTCTTGGTTGTGTCACAGAGGCCAAAACTGTCAGAAACTTTAAGTAATTACACTGAAATGTTATCATAGTTCCAAATTATATTGACATGACTGATTATTCTGGGTGTTTGTCATGGAAAATTGTAAAAACCTGGATTAAAAAGCTGGTTAATATATACAGTATATAAATTTTAGGTACACCACAAAGTACTGTATGTTTTTATTTCAGTAACCACCCTTTTTTACTTTTACTTTAATTTATCACACACTTAAAAATGATGGGTTATTTTCATAATATGTTGAGTTAGCTTGACCAAATATAACTCAGACATATCTGGACTACAACGAATAAAACATGGAAAGTACAAAGTCCGTTCAAATTGTTTAATTTTGATAATTCCACAATATTGGGTTATTCTATTGTTTAACAGATAAGACCAGCTACTCCTATAAAGAATAAAGCTATACTTGTTTCTACAATGTGACCCACATCCAATAGAAAAAGATCAACCTAAAAAAGTACAGAAACTGAGCTAAGCTACACTATTCTAGGTTGAACTTGTTCATTTCACTAAAATTCAAATTCAAAAATACTTTATTGATCCCAATGGGAAATTAAACGTGTTTGTAGCTCGTTAATTCAAAGTCTTACTGTAGTTACTGTAGATAGTGATCTCTGCCTTCCCAAGACAGAATCTCAACTATTCTATTATTATTCAGTATAATAATAGAATATAATTTTTTAGTTTACTGTAGGTGACACATAAAAAAGTCACAATAAATGTACTTTTGCATTCTTAGTTTAAAAAAAAAAAAAAACTCATATTTTTGTGTCCCTCAAACTTTCCAAACATTTGGTTTCTGTCATAAACACTTAAAACTAAGCTTGATAAAAAGCCTTTTATTGGGCGTTTTGACCCCATCTGGTGCCTGGTTCCCTACTTGTAATGTCCAGAGGATAATCCAATGTAATAATAATTACAATGTAATAATGTAATAATCCAGAGGAAAACATCACCAGCCTCCTGCTGAGCGAAGGAAACTAACTGAGTGAAACCGTTAATGGGGCTTTGAAACATTGATCCAAATGCTGTCAGTTGTAGGGATTTCAGGGCAGGACAGGATTGGCAAAAGGCCAGACTGGGGAAAAAGGGAAATAAATACATTCAGAAGACCTTTCATTATCATTGCTGCCCTTGGAAAAAACAGAGAAATAAATGAATATCTTACATCAACATTATGCTAAGTAATCAAAAATGATTAATTTAACGTTTATTAAAGCCAGTTTCAGTGACTTAGTAACTAGTATTTTTTAAAGGAGTTGCTCTTGGTAATCTGCTCTCTAGCATCTGACCAAGTTGGTAGCAAATGTGACCTGATTTCTCAATATTGCGCCTAAAAAATCTATTGAAGTCAGACCTGCGCACTCAGCCATTTTAGGGAAAAAAAAGACCAAAACTAATGTCTGAACCATCTGAAAATCATTCCCAGTCTCATTGTGTCTCTGTGCATAATGAGACTGAAGTTAGCGCGCATGTCTATAACTAATATCAGATATTTACACACAACAAATAAAAGACGAACACATTTTTTTCTCATTGTCTGAAGGTAAATCCAAACAGCTTCTCTTGTTTTAGGTTGGAATTACATAAATAATTTCTATTTCCTAAATGCAAAAACTTAGTGCTAACTTTTTTTTAGAGATTGTTTTTGTAACTTTCATTGAACTCAAAAGTTTACATACATTGGGTCAGTATTAGAGATAAGTGTCTTAAACAGCATGATCTTGGTGAAACCTTTTGTCTATACCCAAGTCATACCAAATAAACTCTTGAATTCAAAGAAAGTTACAAAGAAAAAATATACTAAGGTGAACAATTAATTGATTACTAAATAAGTTGACAATTATTTAAATAATCAATTAATAACAATTAATCATGATTAATCACTTAGTAGTGAAACAATTATTTGTGAAAATTAATCAATTAATCAATCAATATTTGGGGCCCCGTGGGCTAAACTCAGGCCCCGTGGACTACTTCCCCTGGTCCAGCCTGGAAATTTATTATTCTGCAATTTGCAATATTATTGACGTTCAAATCAGTTACAAAAAATACATTTCAGCTAGAGAGTGTTGCATAAACACACACAAAGTTAAATAAATTATTTTATTCTCACCGTTTATGATTTGATATCTGTTAAATTCAGTTTTCTTCCAGTGTTGGTCCGGCTTCAGACGCACATTTTGATGCAGGGAATCAATCTTGTAGTAAATACTTTCCAGATGTGTTCTTCAGATATAACTTCCTTGTTTTGTTCATGCAAAACCTCAGATGCATCCGGGATAAACGACTCCGTCCTTCTGTCCTGCTCATGTTATCAGCTACACAGCGAGCTGCTCGTTCACTGCCACTGATCCCTGCTGCAGAAAGAGAGAGAGTCAGTGGGGGGTGATGAAGTCCCGAATGGAGGTTAGCTTGTAATTAGACACGCACAGTCAGACACTGCTAACAATCAAACAGCTGCAGCTGATCCAGATGCTGCTGCTGGCGTTCTGTCTAAAACCAGGAAGATAGAGGACATAACACCAGTTTTAAAGTCCCTCCACTGGCTCCCTGTAGCTCAAAGAATAGACTTTAAAATACTGTTGTTAGTTTATAAATCACTGAACGGCTCAGCACCACAATACATTAAAGATCTGCTGCTGTTGTATCAATCTTCCAGACCTCTCAGGTCTTCTGGTTCTGGTTTGCTCTGCATCCCCAGAACCAGAACCAAACGAGGAGAAGCAGCATTCAGCAACTATGCACCACAAACGTGGAACAAACTTCTAGAAAACTGTAAAACAGCTGAAATACTGAGTTCTTTTAAATCTCGACTAAAAATCCACCTGTTTATAAGAGTTTATTTGAAACATAATCAATTACAAATTTAATGACAGAACTTGACTTCATGTCATGTTTTGATTGTTGATTCTATGTTGCATGACTTTGTGTTTTTGTGTTTGTTGTGAGGCAAAGCACTTTGAAATGCCTTGCTGCTGAAATGTGCTATACAAATAAAATTTGATTGATTGATTGATGACAGACGCTGACATAACGCAAGAATGACCTGCGTTTCCATTACAGATGTGCGAAAATCTTTGTCGATATTCTGCTAATGTAGAAAAAACACAAGTTCGCAATGGATGTAAACACTTACATGAGATATTTAAGTATGGCGCTGGCGCAGATCGTCTGCGGCGTTTTGGAGAAACTGTAGTCGGACATTTTACAAAATAGCGATGGATTCTACGCTTTAGAATGATACACAACTTTTAGTTAACCGTGCAGGTTAAATGTGCAGGTCACATTTTGGAGAATGTTACGTTCTCCAACCAAACCGCTGTCCTCTTACCACTTCCTGTCTTCTTCTTCTTCTTCGGCGTTTTCGCCCGCCACTGACATCCGGCTGTTGATCACGTGACTCGACATGGCGGGGAGGGGTTGTTGTTGATGTCGATGCTGCTGGGGGAAAAAACTCATCATAGCAATAAAACCTTTTCAAAAAGCAAGTGCTATTCTGAAATTGGCATCTTTAGATTAAGTGAAATTATTTTCGTACTTTCAATTTGCGCAGTTTTATTGTTGATGGAAACGCAGCGAGGAGTTTATGCTTTATGGATGAGGATGCAACAAAACAAATCAGATACGTTCATCCCATGAGGGTGAAATAAAAATGTTTTACATTAGGAGGATGTTGCTGCCTCAGCTGCAGGATCGCCATGTTAGTCGGTTCTGATGAAACCTGGAGATGAAAGAGACGCGAATCTTCAATTAATTTGTGCACTGCAAAAACACAAAACCTTACCAAGTATTTCTGGTCTAGTTCCTAAAGCAAACAGTTGAAATGAGACCAAAACAACTCATAACTAAGTTATCAGCAAGATATAGGAGCTTGTCAATAATTCCTCAATAATGATGAGAAAGTATTAGTTCCACTGGCAAATTATTTCACTTATAAGGAGACATTTTTCCTTAGTGACGGTTATAGTTTTCTGCCCTCTGGCGGCGACAGAGAGAAACTGCAGCACAGGAATACGTTAACCTCGGCACATAAATGATGTTCTTTAAAAATACAAAAGTAATTTCATATTTAAATAATTTAATTTTAACAAAGTAAATATTGTGAGACCTCTCTGTTCATAACTCATGTTGCCTTTTTTGTTATTCTCTCAAACGTTCACTAGATGTCGCCAACTCTCTTCATCTGTAGATATGTTGTTTTTTTGCCATTATTGAACACCGGTGTTGAAAAGGAACATTTATTTTGTAATTTTTTTAATGACACACATTTAATTATGTGCTCTATGATGCCTACTGAATATTATGATGTTAATGTCAACAAACTAAAATTAAAGCAAATTAAAACTATCACCCTAGAAAAGCTAAAACAAAAAAACCCTAATATAAGAACAATTTGGTTTTTATACAGATTATAGGATAACATAACACTATTGCTTGTAATTTGATTATTTAGTTATTTTATTTCACTTTAGGATCAATAAATTATCTTTGAATTTGAATTTCTAGCTGCAGCTGGGCATCCATATACATTTTAAACTACATCATCTGAAATAAAACCCGAATACATTTGTATCTAAATAGAAGGTGATGGTTTTAGGGCTTTTCAGATGTAAAACTTGCCTCTTCAGGGGCTTAAATGTAACTGCACAATTTACCTAAAGGCTTTTTCATGCGCAGATTGGGATTATTCCTTTGTTATTCCTTCACCTGTTGAGCACATAACAGCTCTGCAGTTGATTCTGATCGTTTTATTTGCATTTACTAGTTGCTGAAAAGCAACAGCATCCCGTCAAAGGAGGATTAGAGGAAGCCAAACTCACCCATCACCATGGAGACGGTTGTCAGGGTAACATGTAGGGCTAGTTTTCTTTTAATTTTTACTATTTTATTTTAGTAAACAACATTAATAAAGTCAATCATAAGCATAGTTATGATTAAATAAATGTATACCTGATTACTGCAGTATTATATGCCACATTTAAAACACAAACATGTACGATATATAAAAAAAATTTAATTACTTTTAATAATTTTGGATTATTTGTTTGTTTCTGACAGTTATGTTGTCTGCTTGCAAGTCAAGTTTTCTGCAAGTTTGCTCAACTGCTGCTTGTCTCCAATCAGCAGGGGTGTTCAAAGTATGGCCCGGGGGCCATGTGCGGCCCTCTGGGTGATTTTCTTTGGCCCACAATTCAACAATAGAGCGAATCTTTGATTAATTCAAGATTTTCACAGGCAAATAAAATCTTCTTAAGCATACAATAAAGATATTTTGTAATGTTTCTGTTTTCATTGGTTGTATTTTGTTAAAACTAGCACTGCCCAACCGTTGCTCCATAAATAAATGTACAAATCCCAAAAAAGTTTTGAAAAATATTTGTCTGTCATTTAATACAGCAACTCTGCAAGACTCTGTCTGTATTTTGCATCAGCAGTGATTTACTGATTAATTTTCTACACTAATTAAACTACTTTGCTTTATTAAAATGTTGTTTATTTGCTATATTATTGAAGAGATAAATAAATCAATCAATCAAGTTTGTTGCAACATGGCAATTCACGGTGCTTTACAGCATGAAAAACCATAAACGCATCATATGGACAACAGTTGTGAAAACCTGTAAGAGTTGTTATATTTTCAGTGCCGTCGTTAAAGTCGCCATCAAATATGTTGGTTAATATTCCATCTTTATGGATAAAAACCAGCTCTAAGTCTTAAGAAATAAATCTTTTCAATTTTAATTTGAAAACAATGTGGCATTTGAGTTCTCTTAACTTGACAATTTTGGCCTCAGTACCAAAACATTTGGACTCCACTGGGCTAAACGGTTTGTTCCTTTGGTCCGATTGATAGTGTGTGTGTAGATATTTGCAATCCAGTTACATTTACATCATTTATTCACCCAGAACTCTAAAATTTCAGCCCAAACTTCCTCTATACTGAAGGTTTCCCTCTTTTTGGAACCCGGGAAAATTTTTCCCGCCGCTCAATTCTCCCAAATCACTTTATCCACACACACACACGCACACACACACACACACGCAGGGAGGGCGCCCCTCACCCGCGCTCCCAGGCTGAATCCGGCCCATTTCCATTGGGCTGCATTAGCATACAGATGTTAGACTGAAAAGGGAAAGCGAGGGGGGGAGTCCCACCAGGAGGAGCGGGAGGGTTTGGGGATGGCCCTTGGCCTTTTAAAGGTCTTACACACACACACACACACACACACACACACACACACACACACACACACACACACTAAATGGTGAGCAGCCGTGGGGGTTGTGAGAGCCAACTCCTGCTTCTTCACTCTGTGGTCAATCTTTGGTTGACCACAGCTGAATGCCAACACACACTTATTTTCTCTCTCTCTCACGCACACACCTACACACACACACGCCCACTCTTACTGTGATGGATGTAAAAAATGTTATATTCTCCCACATTTTGAGGCAGCTATCAGGTCAATGTTCATTGAGGTTTTTGACAGATCTCATCTTATTTCAACTGTTTTTTCCACACCTTGAGTTGGGACTAAAACTGCTACATTTGTTACATTTTCAGCTGCATTGTGTTAAACAAAACAAACCCTCTGAATAACCTGTTCCCGTCTTCGCCTGTGGGGGCGCTAAACCTAGAACCACTGAAGGAAATTACATGAAAGCCTCAGAAGAAGACACTGAGTGCGACTTCCTTCTTCACGATATGCAAACAAAAATGGAGGCAAAACAGGTCTGGTGTGTATGTACCATGTTTTCATTCCTGATAGTCTTGTAGACTCAGTTTGATTGGTGACCTAAATTGCAACAAACACGACCACTTAGTCCGCTTCAATCGAAAGGTCTCCTAGAAAGTTTGGTTCATTTGGAGAGATGTGAATGTATAATCAAATTCTGATTCAGACCGAAAAACCAAACTCTAACCTACAAACCTCTCTCTAAGTTCAGTTGAAGTGAACTCTGGTGTGGTTTGAATGCAGATGTGAATGCCAAGCGAGCTGTAGACCACTCCAAAAGCAGGAAGTGGACTACAGAGCAGGGCATTGTGGGTAAGTACATCAGAAACAAACATAATAGTCAAATGACAAAAGAGAAAGCGTACAAGCTCTAAAATCTGACACTCCTGCTTTTTTGTTTACGTTTCATGAACAGGGAAGCTGTGCTCAGTGTCTTCAGAGGTTTTTGTATTGTTTCCTTCAGTGGTTCTTGGTGCAGCGCCCCCACAGGTGAGGAGGGGAACAGGTTTTTCAAGTCGACTGGTTCTTTTAACGGCACCAGCTGAAAATGTAACAAATATAGCAACTTTGGTCGCCAATCGAACCAAGTCTACCAGACTATCAGGTGTGAAAACACTGTAAGAGTATTTTCAACTTCTAAAGGAGTCAGTGTCAGCAGGAAATCTTCAGGTTTCTAGTGTCAGGTTTTCAAAGTGACACAAACAAAACAAACAGCGAGAGAGACGGAGGGGAGGATCTCAACTTCTGCTCCACTTTGTGTGAATGGATGGAAATCAGTCACAAGTATCTCAGTGTCCCATTGTGTGGAGGAAAGTCTTTGTTCGGGCATCTGTTGCCCAAACATTCTCCCCAGTGTCACTCACACCAAATTGGTCCGTCCGGACGAGTCTCAACAAAACTCACTCCCCTTCCCACACCATGCGGCCCAACTGGGGCGGGGGAATCCCACCAGAACCCATGGAGGGAAAATAGTTAATCTTTGTTTCTTTTGTGTGTCTGAATCCCTGATGATGACCATAAAAGGCCCCCATAAACACAAGCAGCGTTTTTTTGTTTTTTTTTTGGTTGTTTTTTGTTACTGAAATACTTGTAGGGATATTTTGGAGAAACTTTTCCACCAAGAGTTTCCTTTCATAACATAACAGCCAACATGACCCACGATAAAGCTGAGCTGTGTTTTATGTTTTCTGTTCAAAATGAGATAATTAAAGACCGGAAGAATGAAAACTGATTTAGAGACGTAGAATTAGAGCTGCATCTTTCTTACATCAATGTTTTCTCCTAAAGATCAGGATTTCACTGGCTGGTAACGTTTCTGATGTTCTTCAAGGTCTGATGGATTTTGTCCAATTTTTTTCCCCATTAATGACTAGAATACATAAGAAAACGTGGCGTTTTGTTGATAAATGCAGAAGGTTTTAGTACAAATGGAAAATGATGTACGACCGCAGTTTAGGGTCATTTCTGATAGAAAAAAAAAGAGTAAATTTCTACCAAAAAGCTCAGAAATTTTTACATTGAGCTCTGAAATTTTCTAGAAAAAAGTTGGAAAAGTCTGAGCTCCAAAAGTCTAAAACCTGAGGAAAGTATCAGACATTTTGAAGTTACTTTCACATATTTTCTGGAACAAACTTAGACGTTTGTGAGCTCAGAAAGTAGAACATTTTCGACTTTTGGAAATTTTCAGAGTTTCTACAGTGAAAAAATGTCTAATTTTGAAGCTCAGGAATTTCCAAGTGTTTTCTAGAAATTTTTCAAGATGAATCTGCAAAATTCAGATTTTTTTCTTGCGCATTATCAACTTTTGGAGCTCAGAAATTTTTACATTTATCTAGAATATTTCTAAGATTACTCTCAAAGCTTACAATTTTTTTATTGCACATTTTCAACTTTTGGAGCTCAGAAATGTCCAGTTTTTTCTAACATATTTTAGAGATTAATCTCAAGGATACTTACTCCTTTTTTACTATCTACAGTAACCCTACTGCACAATCTTAGGAGTCCCTGATTTGATTTTTATTCAACTCAAAAGTGCAACAAAGTGCATGCTTTCAATTCAACAAGTTTTACAGAATAAAAAAAAATAAATCAAAACAAAAATAAAACTGGATGTTCATTATCCAACTTAATAATTCAGAAATGCATGTTAAACACCAGAATGACACAAAAACCAGATTGAGAAACTATTATTTAGCAAAAGGCTTTTATTTTGAATTAAAGATGAACATATATATTAAGATAAAGAAGGTTATCCAAGTAACGGCTGGAATGTAAACAATAGATGCACTTAAATTATGTTAAAAAAACACAATATCAAATAGCACAATATAGGCTTTGCTCTTACAAAGAAAAATAAATAGGACCTTAAGTTAACAAGTTTTTCCTTTTCTTTAAAAAAAAAAAAAAAAAAGAAACATCTCTGGCCTCATCAGGGCAGGCGGCCGAGATGATTTCAGGAGGAAACCGGAATGAAACTTCCTGATTTCCCTCGAACTCGCATGATTTCGCCTGCCGGTCAGAGCCGGGCCAGCTGGCTGGTGTGCAACAGAAATCGACCTACAAACGCATCGTCATCGAGCCGACTCTGAAAAATCTACTATATAACAATATAATACAACAGCAATAAAGAAACCAACACAGTCTTGATGGCGCTGCATGTCAGGTACATTTTAACAATCATAAAAAACAGATTTTCTTTCTACTAAATGGCTGAATGAATGATGATTACCATTTTTATACAGTCGGATGTTTAACGGAGAGGAGAGCAGAACGAACGTTTGGATCTCTGCTGATAAGGCAACCAAAAATAAAGAATGCCAAAATGCTTGCTTCCTCCTTTCCCCTCCTCTCCATCAGTCCTGTCAATAAAGCTTCCGGTTAACCAAGCAGAGAACATGAACCACTAAAGTAAAGCGTAATTTCTTATTTAAAAAAACAAAAACAGTCACAAATCAAGAAGAAATAAAACATGCAAAAAGCAATAAATAGTCCTAGAAAAATGTTAGGCTATGTTAATAATTATAACACCGTATATAACCTGCTGTAGCTAAAGCTACACTGCAAAAACACAAAATATTAACAAGTAGTTTCAAGTGCACTCAATATAAGACAAAGATACATAAGCTTATTTTAAGTAAATAATTCCTTAAGGTTGGTGAAAAAGCATGACTGTAATTATTTTACCTATAGCAAGACATTTTCCTGTTATAAATGAAATAATCCACCAACTTTTCATGAATATTAAGAAATTACTCTCTTAAAACAACCTGTATCTCCCTGAAAATTACTTGTTAGTTAGTTTTGTCTTATTTCAAGTGTACTAAGATGTATTCATTAGAAACTAGATCAAAAATACATGGTAAGGTTTACTTTTTTGCAGCGTAGAGGTTAGCAGGACGAGAATGTTAGAGGAACTTTGGTAACTAGAGGCTTCCTACAATCTGTGCTAAGGCAGTTCAATCATTGTCAGACAGTTTAAAAATGGCTGACAAATACAATCATGTGGCCACAGCAATGCAACCAATCAACTAATCAATCAGTGACAACATACAGCTAATAAATCCTGTTACACTTGCACAAGAAAGAGGTCAATTAAACCCAGTTGAGGAGTCCTAAATGGGATTTTTCAGGCAGATTTCTGAGGAGTGGAGTAAGAAATAAAGTCCGCACACTTTCTTCGAGAAGACAAATAAAAAAAAAAAACCACACAAAATCTTGAGATTAGGGTACAGAAAATTCTCACACAGAACTTTCTACTGATCAGGAACAGCATGGAGACGAATGCTGAGTCGAGTACCCTCCAGTTATACTAACAGGTATACAACAGTATACAGCAGTTACAATGGCATAAAATACAATTAAAGACCAATAATCAATGAAACAATAAACAGGAAAGGGAGTCAGCTAAAACTGGACAAACACTGAGCAGCACTACAGCTGCTTGGGTGGAAGAAATGCAATATGCACAAAGATAGGCACGTTCTCTCGGCTGGATCTGCCAACATCGTGGTTAAAAAGCTGACGCATGTAACTTCTAGAAAAAAATGTTTGTTTTTTAAATATTTGTTATGAGACAGATTAATGTGTGGAAAAAGGACAATAGAGCTCCTCAAACAACGAATCAGAGCACTGTCAATCATGCTTGTGTACACCCTGTTATGCTGCAGAGCTTGTCATAAATGCTAATGCTAGTTAGCATGGCCACCAATGACAGTGGATAAACGGTTTTCCTGGAACGCTAAGTTACTCCTCAACCATTAGCACATTTAGCAGCAGGTACGCCAACATGATTGACAGCGCTAAGAGTCTCTTCCTGTCTCTGATTGGTTGCTTTTTAATGGGAGCGTTGCATTTCTTCAGAGAGCAAGAGGAGATTCTTTTTGTTTTTCAGATTCTCATATATTAGACGGATTATTAGAGCCTTACTAAGAAAAAATAAAAATAAAATTAGAAGAATAAGGTAATAAAATTATGAGAATAGAGTAATAATATTAGAAGAATAAACTCATACAAGAATAAAATTGAAATAATATGAGAATAAAGTTGTAATAATGTGATTTTTTCTTTTTCTGGCTCTAATATTCCCTGGTTCTATGGTAAAAGAGAGATAATCTGTGAAGAGATTTAACTTCCCCACTTCCTCCCAGTGCTACGGCTCCTGGTCAGAAACAACCAATCAGAGCTAGGAGGAGGGTCTTAGCCCTGTCAATCAACCTTGTATATGCGTTGCTAAATGTGCTAATGGCAGAGTTCCAGGAAAACTGCCATGACTAGAACTACCATTCATGGCAGGTCTACTGGTGGGGATTATTTTGTTAATTTGGCCCTAATACTGTGTCATTTTATATTTTTTGTAAAAGTTACACTCTGTAAATTTAAGCCTATCCCTGATCGAACTCAGCCACAAAGCAAAACTCCTCCCTACTCGTCTGAGACGGAGAGGCGGCTGAAGATGGGGAGACGCCGACCCTCGAAGCTGGGAGACTCGGTGCCGCTGGAGGAGGAGCTGAGGGAGCAGGAGGAGGTGTAGCCCTCCTCGGAGAGGGAGTCGGCGGAGGAGCAGCGCTGCAGCGAGGGGAAGCTGTTCAGGGAGGCCGGCGGCTGCTGGGGGAGCCCAAACGGGAGGTTCTGGTTGCCGGAGGCGAAGAAGCAGAGAGAAGAGTCTCCGCCGTCGCCGATCCCGGAGAACGGGTACGAGCAATGCTTGACAGGCCCCGGTTCAGGCAAGAGAGGCGAAAGCAGCTCCGGACTCCCCGAGGAGGAAGGCGGAGGCGAGACGGAGGAGGCCCGGGTGAAGAGGAGGCAGGAAGGCTCCTGGACCGGCTGGAAGATGTGGGAGGAAGAGGAGAAGCCCGCGAAGCTGAGGCTGTGCCGAAGCAATGGCGGCTTGTGCCTCTGGGTCGCGGCGGCTTGCTCCTCATCTGCGTTGTGGATGAAGTGGCAGCGGGCGCCGTACGGACAGAAGCCGATGGTGTGGAAAGTGCGGCAGGGCTCGGTTTTGTACTTGGGGTGCCTGCTGAGGCCCCTCAGCTCGTCCAGGCCGTGGGCGAACTGACACTTGGCGCCGTACTTGCAGGTGCCGCTCTCCTCGAAGGTGCGGCACAGTTCCGTTTTGTAGCGGCTGGAGATGTGCGGCGGCGCCTGCGGCGGCTTGCTGATGCACAGACCCGGCGGTGGCAGCAGCGTTTTGTCCTCCCGCAGGTTCCCCTCGATCATGCTGACCGAGCGGTCGACCCGGAAGGGGATGTGACTGAGGGAGGAGCGGGGCAGCGCCCGGCGCCACTGCTGGCCAGAGGCCAGGCCGAGGCCCCAGCAGCAGGCCGGCTCCGCGGCCTCCGAGCCGCTGTTGAACTTGGAGTTTGGCAGGGTCACGGGGCAGAGGGAGTGGCGTCTCTGGAAGCCCAGGACTGTCTGACTGCGAGACATCGAGCCGCCAGAGGCGCCATCTGTCGCCTCCAGGCCGCAGAAATTCTAACACACAAAAAGAAGAAAGAAAAGATGTGAAGTTTCTGGAACTCCAGGGTGCTGGAGTGAAACTGGCACACTGCAAAAAGGACACAAATACTTAAAATTGTGTGTTTTTGCAGTCCAAAGACTGAAAGGATCACGAATAAAAGTCTCATTAATGCTAAAAACACTGAACTTTCCAGGATAAACTTTTAGTTTTTAAGCATATCTTACAGCATTTACCCTTAAAATTAATTTCATATTGGCTCTATTGGCAGTTTATTTCACTTATAACACTTATTTTGCCCAAGTGAAATAATCTGACCTAATCTGACTTAAAAGAAGCTCCTATATTTTGCTGCAGTTATTTGTAAGTTAGTTTCGCCTTATTTCAAGTGTACAAAGATATTTGTAGACCAAAAATACTTGGCAAGATTTTGTATTTTTGTAGTGTACAATGTGTATTGCCCTGCAAAAACACAAAATCTTACCAAGAACTTTTTGTCTACTTTATAGTGCAAATATCTTAATCCACTGAAATAAGAAAAAATGAACTTACAAGTAACTTTTCAATAAGATACAGGAGCTTGTTTTAAGTCAATAGTTCTGGAATATTGATTACTACTTCCAATTATTTCACTTATAGCATCGGAAAATACTGTATTATAAGGGAAATAATCTTTCAGTGGAACTAGTAATTGTTTTTAAATCAATATTAAGGATTTTTTTGACTTAATACAAGCTGCTATATCTTGAAGAAAAGTTGATTATTAGTTAGTTTGTCTGATTTGAAGTGAACTGATATTTGCACTAGAAACTAGAGAAAAAAACTTGGCAAGATTTTGTTTTTGCAGTGTGAAACACAAAATCTTAAGTATTTTTTGTCTAGTTTCTAGTGCAAACTTATAACATTTCAAATATAGGAGATTGTTTTAGGTCAATAATTTATCATTAATGATGAAGGGAAACTTTTCAATCAACGTCTGAGTAACTGAACTTTACAGGATAAACTTTTTTGTTTTATGGCATAGATTGAGAGATCTGAGTTAAATATGCAGCATTTGCCCTCAAAATTCATTACAATTTAGACATTCTTGTATATTTGTGATAAAAATTTGCTCAAATAAAAAAAAAAGCATTTGTTTTTATCCAAGTTTTCGCTGGCTTCAGTTTGCTTAACCTGATTTGTCTCTGGAAAAAGAGACAAAATGAGTCTGAAAGCACTGTGAATAACAGCCTCATCACTAAACCTTAAAGAACTGACCTTTACAGGATAAACATGTTGCTTTAGGGCATTTACCCTTAAAATCCATTACAACTTAGATATTCCTAAAGGTTTGTGAATTAAAACTAGCTCAAATAAGAAATGCATTGGTTTATTTTCTACATTTTTACAGGAATCATACAACAAAAACACAAAATATCAACAAGTATTTTTGTTTACTTTCGTCTGCTAATATATAAGTAAAAACTAACTTTCAAGTAACTTTTTCAGCAAGACGTAGGAACTTGCCTTAAGTCAATAATTCTTGAATATTGATGAAAAAGTGCTGGTTCTACTGGGAGATTATTTCACTTATGACTTTGTCCCACTGTAATAAAGGAAACAATCGGCCAGTGGAATTATTTACTTAGATAAAGCTCCTACATCTGGCTGAAAAGTTACTTGTAGGTTCCTTAAGTGCACTAAGATATTTGCAGTAGAAACTAAACCAAAAACACTTAATAAGAGTTTGTGTTTTTGCAGTGTGGCTTTCACATCATACTTGCGTAAATGTGTTACCAAGTAACTTTGGTCTAGTTTCTACTGCAAATGTCTCAGTGCACTTGAAATAAGACAAAAGTAACGTATACGTAACTTTTTGAGCAAGATACAGCAGCTTGTTTTAAGTCAATTAATCTTGAATATTGATGAAAAAGTACTAGTTTGACTGGCAGCTTATTTCACATACAACATCATATTTTCCAACTGTAACAAGGGAAATAATCGGCCAGTGGAACTTGCATTTTTCATCAACATTCAAGAATTATTGACTTAAAACAAGCTGCTACATCTTGCTGAAAAGTTACTTGTAAGTTAGTTAAGTGCAATAAGATATTTGAAGTAAAAACTAGACCAAACATACTTGGTAAGATGGTGTGTTTTTGCGTTGCAGTTTGATTTAAAGACTATAAAACATTAAATTAGAAGGATCGGTCTGTTGTTACCTTGCAGAACTCCTCATCCAGTTCCAGGAAAGGCGTCAGGGAGTCGGACGGCATGATTCACTCCACGGTCTTTACCAAGAGAAGCAGCCTGATGTCTGATCCACAACGGATCAATTTCCAGGAGACTAAACTAATTTCTAGCAGCTTGGAGAAACTCTGCAGCTTGTTTGAAGAAGTTTTTTTTTTGTTCCAGTGGTCTTGACGGGGTTGATTTTTTAAAAATGTCCTGGTTCTGGATTTATAAAGCCTCGGTCCGTTGGCTGCAGTGCAGTGCAGGAAAGTTCCTCAACCATCTGCTGGAATCTGTTTAAATAGTTGGGGAAACCCACCCCCTCCTGTCCGAATGCTGCAGGGGGCAGGCGGGGAGTTTGTGTGTTAATGTGCGTTAATGATGTGTGTGTGCATGTGTGTTGGCGGGGGTGGGGTCCTGCATTGTAATTGTGTGCAGGGGGGGCAGGGTTGGCACAGCAAGGAGGGAAAGGAGCTGAATAAAGCTACTTTTCTACCCATTCATGACCCAAAAAAAAAAAGAAGCAGCAGCATTCCTCTTGAACGAGCCGTCCTCCATCTTTGTTTAGGATCGATACAGCAGAAAGGTCAATAACAAGTTCTACTCAACATATTCTCTGCCTTTTGGGGAAAGAAAAACTTAAAACATTGTGTTCAGTTATGATTAAGAGGACAGACATGCAGCTGCGACAAACTGCAACTTAAATTTGAACGTAAATCTTATATTCTCCATTCTAGGAAGTTTCAGCTGTTGTTTATTTTCTACAAAAGGAATAAACATGAAAACAAGACAAAAGAAGCATCCAAATAATTCAGACCTGGTGCAACAAACAACCAAAAATAATTAGAAAAAATACATAAAATAAACAGTTTTTGAATAATATTTGGTCTTTAACAGATGTAATAACTACTTGAAGCAACTTCAGCTTGAGAAATAAGTTTAAGTTTCCTTAAAACTTTATATTGGAAAGTTTTGAGGAAACTCCTGCTGCCTCAAAATCTAAATTTTCCCCAAAAAGTATTTTCAGTCTGATAATAGTTGGAGAAAAGTTGGTTCCCCAACAAGTCCAGACATTTATACTCAAACCTCATCTAGAAGAAAGTTCAAATTTCTCTCCAACCCTGACACAAAATCCAATATGGCTGCCATGTCTATAAACTGTGGTAATATCAGCAGTAAGTAGTAAAGGCTTATTTGCATTTTTGACCATTTCTATGTCATAAACTCCAATGCTACTGTCAAATATTTGTTTTGTTAGTGATTTTAATCAATGTTCACATAAGTGTATCATTATTAGCTTAATAATAGCTGCTGCTAATAAAAAATTGATTTGCCATTATTTACAAAATTCTATTAGTTTTCCATCCTGCAACAGAAACATGGCTGAGATGGGTATGCAATAGTTTCAAGAGCTGGGTTCAACATTAACATAGCACTTTTATTGTCTCAAACTGACATTATTTGCATTAAAATCTATTTTAATCTAATAACAGATTGAGTAGCTTTACAAGACATTTGTAAAAATCTAAATTTAAAAGCAGAAACTTGGGAAAATCAACTGGAATCCATCCTGAAGTCCAAATCCTGACTTGAACATTTCCTTGACAAATACTACCCAGAATCCAACATGGCTGACACAGTCATAAAGTAGTGACTTCAGCAGTAATCAAGTTTTACTTTCACTTTTGATTGTATCTTGATAATCCAGTCACACAAAGAAGTAATACACAATCTTTGTGAATGTGTCACTAGTGCATAGAAATCCATAAAATGCAAAGAAATGCAAAACTATTGGTCTGCTAGAGGTTCTGGCTAACAGCAGCTAGCGTTGGCACAAACCACCAGCTCGCAAATTCAATTAGTTTTCCATTTTCTGGAACATGGCTAACTTGGATGTGAAATCAATCAAGAGCGCAGCTCCTCAGTTGTGAAGATGTAAATGTTAGTTTTCTGTCGTCCTCATTTCACTCTGAGCAGGCCGTATAGACGGAGGTTAAGAGAGATTGTGACAGCGACAGCAGCATTTGTGTTAGTTTGACAGTTTTTATGTGAATAAATCTGTCACACACACAGTAATGCACAACTTTAGTTAGTAACCATGTTCCTACAGTGTTTTTGATCCATAAACTTCAGAGGAATGTATTGTTTTTAGCTTGCTAACTGTTGTTGCTAACTGGTACTGATCACAGTGATTAGCAAATACTACTTTTCTGTCTTGCAAAATCACATTACTGGTCATTATAAACCGCTTCAGTCTGATACAGACTTAGATTAGTTCTCCAAGGACAGAAGTAAAAAAATGTACTGTAATACCTGCTGAAGTCCAAATTCTAACTTTAGAAGTCAAAGGTTACGCAGCAAAACAGACAGAAAAAGCAAAAGTATAAAAAGTAGCAATAGCAGGAATAATAAAGTGTTGAACTGAACTTTGGTGAAAACAGTCACACACTTAGCATCGTGCAATATTTCTCTGTGAATGTGTTTCAATATTGTTTAAATCCATACAATTCATAGAAATGCATTATTATCAGCTAGCTAACAGTTGCAGCTAATAAAGCAGGTTTTCATTGTGCAACTGGAAGATTATTAGGCTGTGTGGAAAACAACTCCAAAATCGAGTTTTACACTATTATTATTATGCTTTTATCAGCTGTAAAGTATTATTTTTCAATAAACATCACTGCAGCCTGTTAGTTTGAGGTTAGCTAGTTTGACAACAGGAATTAAATTGGAAGGTCTCAGGGAAAAACTGAAGCTAATTTATTCTACACCTGACCTAAAATCAGCTACAGAGGGTTTTAGGCCTTTGTTAGTTGGTTGCTTAATCCCTAAAATGCATTGATATTGGTTTGTCCTGCTAATAGTTGTTAGTTGCTCACTGAGCACAACTTGTTCCCATTCTCTGCAACTGAAAGTTAAGTTGAGTAGAAGCTTGTTCTGACTGTCATGGCAGTAAAAGCACCTTAGCGTTGCTGTTTTGTTGTGTCAAAGTGATTTTAATGGTTGAGTTAAAAAACACATTTGAGTCTGATAACGTTTTGCTGTTTGTTGGATTTAAAGACCAGGACTAACTTTGAAGAACTTTTAGCAGAAGGTTTAGACCCGCTTTATGTTTTTCTGTGGGCTAAATGTGGGTCAGTTGCAGAGTTGTGTAGTAACTAGTTACATTTATTCAATCACATTTACTTGAGTAACTTTTTTATTTTTAAATGTACTTTTAGGAGTACTTTCTCTGCACTGTACTTTTTACTTTAACTTGAATAATGAAATTATTAAGTATTTCTACTCTTACTTGAGCACAGAAGGAAAGAAAAACAAACATGTTTAAACCCAGATTCCCCAGACAGAGACACACCTGCAGTTTTTGTTAAAGTTTCATACATTTTTTATTGAAAGAAACTGATTTGGAAAACTTGTTTTGTTATTTGTATGAATACTTGTCATTTTCAAAAATTTCTACTTAATTTAACTTTGGTTTGTCTGATGTAGTTTTTAAAAATTAAATGATTGATAACGTAATCAGTCACTCAGTACTTGAATGGACTTTTTGGTACTTTTTACTAGAGTAATTTCTTGGACGGCTACTTTTTACTTTTACTTCAGTAAAAATATGTTGAAGTAGTTCTACTCTTACTTGAATACTATTTTTGGGTTTCAGTTCCCACATCTGGTCAGTGGTCAGTTTGGGTTCAAAGTTCGTCGTTAAGCTTAGAAATGCCTCCAGGCCGAAATGGGGTTAGTAGAAAATAAAAAAAAAAAACACATCAGCACCCAAACCAGAAAGGTTTTAGCTTTAAAGATGCCTTCAAGGATGGGTGGGAAGCAACTCGTTTTCTTCCAAAGAGCTTTTTCTCAGGCAGTTTGGGGATTTAAAGGAGCAAACAGAGTGAAACATGAGCACTGTATGCTAGCAGTCTCTATTTCTCCTCTGGATGGCAAACATTAGCTGGTAATATTTCCTTACGGCGGACTCAAAACCTTTGCTAGTCGTAAATTTAAACACATAATTTACTTTCGCTTTACTTTGTGAGCTGAAAAGAAGCTAAGCTAACCGGTTTTTCATATTATTCTTCTGTTGAAAACATTTATTGTTAATCTGTTTCTGACAGTCTCTTCATTTAATAACCTGATTTAGCCTAAAACAAACAGCGTTCTCATTTAGAAACACAGAAAGATGAAGCAATATACGTTCAGAGGCGAGCAGAGCAGCCAAAACTTGCACTCAAGTAAAACTAGAACTACTTCAACATTTTTTTACTCAAGTAAAAAGTAGCCATTCAAGAAATTACTCAAGTGAGTAAAAAAGTATTTGGTATGAATGTTACTTAGGTAGTGAGTAACTGATTAAAATATCTGTCATGTAATGCTTAAAAATTACATCTACAGACAGAACAAAACATGAAGTTATGAGGACATTTTGGCATTTTAAAGGACCAAAATGACAAATTCACATAAGTAAAAAAAAAAAAAAAAAAAGTCAAAATCAGGCAAAAGAAACATTTTCCCAAAACAGTTTCTTTCAATATAAAACTTTATAAAAGTTGCATGTCTGTGTCTGGTGAACTTTGATAAAATATGTTTGTTCTTCATTCAGTGAAGTTACTCATTTTTACTTGAGTATCGAGAAATTTTACTCAAGTAAGAGTAGCAATGCTTAATAAGGATATTCAAATAAAAGTAAAAGGTTAAGTGTAGTAGAAACACTCCTAAAAGTAATTTTTTTCCAAAACTTTACTCAAATAAATATAACTGAGAAAGAAAAACTAGCTACTACTCAACTCTGTATACACTGATTGGTTTGTTTTTACAAATAGACAACTAAACAAAAGAAAAACTGTGACCAAAAAAGCAAAACAGGAAGAAAATGCTGTGTAAATTTTTCAGAGCATTTGTAACAGATGTAATCTGTTGCACAAGGTAAATAAAGCTCATCTATGAACAGTTCAAGAAGCAACAAGCAAGAAATAATCGAGCAAAAGCGCCGCGGGCGAGTTAAAGGGGGAGGTGGTGATGTGTGGCAGCGGTAACAGAAACACGTAATTAGTAAGTTGCGTTATTGTTTGGATTTTAATCTGTATGTTTTGCATCCAGTGAAAATAAGTATATTGACAAATAAACTAGACAACCTGCTGGCAACTTAGTGACATTTCCACAGTTGTGATCTTAATTGGAATAAAATCCAGAGTCCTCAGTGTCTGAGACAGAGACCATCAAAAAGTGTCCAGACCGACGCTAGGATCGGTCTGGATAGGTCTGGATTGGTCTGGATCAGTCTGGATTGGTCTGGATCAGTCTGGATCGGTTTGGATCGGTCTGGATCAGTCTGGATCGGTCTGGATCGGTCTGGATCAGTCTGGATTGGTCTGGATCAGTCTGGATCGGTCTGGATTGGTCTGGATCAGTCTCCAACACCATGAGAACCTCACATAGACCCCGCAAAGCCCGTTCATGATTGGGCTTCATCCACACTGGATTCATCTCATTATTTTATTCTACCTTAAAAATGACCTTACTCCAAATTATCAAAAATTTCACATAGTCCGTCAAACACTACTTTTATATTTGTTTCCATCCTAACATAAAACTAAGCTGAAATATGCAAAGAAACAATTTTTTATTTTTTTTTAAAAAGATAATATTTGTTCAATTAGGTGAGAATATTAAACCCCATAAAACTGATAAATTGGTGAGACTGGAAGGATGTTGGCCAAGATGCCGACCACAGAAAATTTAAATTGTTTTGGTTTTATTTAGAGAAAGAAAAATAGGATTAAAGAAATAAAAAACTACTCTACAACTTTAGTAACTTTAGTATACAATCATAACAATGCAAAGTGTTTATTTGGTTCACAATAGAGGAAGCTCAAAACTGAAAAAGCATACATATCTTCAATCCACAGAAAGAAAAACTATTTTATTTCTTTTAAATTACACACGTTTTGCCAAATTAGTACACCACTGCATAACACAAACCTAAAAGCAAAGACTTGTATGTGTATATAAGCGGCGTTTTCTACCCTTGTGGTTTATGTGTCTCATCTTTGGATTGTTTATGACTGAACAAACTGACCGTTTAGAGGCAAACTGTAAAAGTATCTTATCACAACGTCTCACTGATACGCTGCGTTGCTGTTGAGCGTGCGTACGAGTGTCTCTGGTTAAAAACTGTAACGCAGTGTGGCTTCCTCCCTGTGGTTGCTTGGTTTTGTAACAGACTTCTCCTTTGTTTCCTTCTTTCTGCCTTTCTTTCCCTTATTTTTATTTTATTTTTTTTTACTAACCTCATCTGCACCCGTGCCAGTCCTCTACCACCACTTCCACCCGCTTGGTTCTTGTTTTTGTTCTGATCGATCGGGATAATGAATCAGTTGCCCCCCATCTGATGTTGTGGTCTGAACGACCACAGTGACGCAGCAACTGAAACTCCTCTTACATAAACCAGCGTAACTGTTGGCCTGTCTGTGTGTTTGGGCGGGTGGAGGGTTTGAGGACACGTTCTTTAATTTATTTGTACTTCCAGTACTCTGCGCAGCAAAGATATAAACATTAACAGTTGACTCAAGTTTTGTTACATAAATGTAATAAAATGTGCTTTGGATACTAGTAACTTTCATCATCGTTAGTCCAGATTACAAGTTACATTTATTCAATTACATTTACTTGGAAAAAAATTACTTTTAGGAGTATTATTACTATGCTGTACTGTTTTGGGAAAATGTAATTTTATTATGAAGTATTTCTACTCTTACTTGAGTAACATTTCTGGATTTTTTGCCCACTGAATGAAAAACAAACATGTTTTAACTAAAAAAAAAAAAACCCAGACACAGACAAAACATCTGCAGTTTTTGTTAAAGTTTCATAAGTTTTATATTGAAAGAAACTGATTTGGAAAAATTGTATTTTGACTGATTTTTTTTTTTTTTTTGTTACTTATTGTCATTTTGGTCCTTAAAATACCAAAATTTCAACTTAACTTTATATTTTGGTCTGTCAGATTATGTAATTTTTAAATATTGAACGATTGCTAATTCCATCAGTTACTCACTACGTGAGCAGACTTTTTTACTCTTATCTGAGTAATTTCCTGGACAGCAACGTTTTACTTTTACTTGAGTAAAAATATGTTGGAACCAGTTCTACTCTTACTTGAGTAATTTTTTTGGGCTTTCTGCCCAGCTCTGGCCCATGTAAAGATGAGTAAATGTTTTATAAAAGGTGCATGTTTCAGAGATCTTGATGCCGTTTCTTGGCAGGAGGAACAGGCCCACAGGATCACAGGATCTCCACCGTACTTGACAGTAGAGATTAGCTGCTTTTCAGCACATTCATGGATTGTTTCACATCAGACTCAAAGAGCTTAATCTCATCAGAGCAAATAGGTGAGGCTTAAATCTCAGAAGCACTTTGCAAACACGACACATTTACATTTGTGAAGTTAGGACAGAAAAAGGCTTTCATTTGGAAGGTAATGAAAACAAATGTAAATGAACTTTGGTGTGGTTTGAATACAAATGTGAACACCAAGTGGACTGGAGACCGCTCCAAAAGCTGGAGGCTTTTGGATGCAGGGCATTCTGGGTAAACACAACCAAAACAAACCAGCAAGTCTGATGCTAGCAGGAGAAATGGCTTGTGTTTTTTTATTTTTTTTATTTTACCAAAGGCGGAACAGAAATCCTACAACTGCTAAAATCTGACGCTGCTCTGTTTTTGTTTACATTTTGTGAAGGAGGAAGTTGTGCTCTGTGTCTTCTTCAGTGGTTCTTGGTGCAGCGCCACCACAGGCAAGGAGGGGAACAGATTTTTCAACTAGTTTGGATCAGTGGTTCTAGAATTGGAGATTATTTTTTACCTCCATTACCATCCTCCCCCTTGTTTTATCTGTCAAAGACGCGAGTGACTCAATTACATACACAGGTTATCTCTACTTTACAATGTCACCAGTTGACAATGACCCCATTCATGCACCAAGAAGATAAATTGACTTGTTGCTGAAATGTTCTCTACAAATAAAATTATGTTGCCTTAATAAGATACATAAGAAAAAAGCACAACAACAATAAAAACCCAAACATAACTACAAACGTCTTGGAAAAAAATAATTATAAATGTAAATTACTGAGATGTGAACGTTCAGGTTAGATTTTATTGCCAGGTTTTATGGTCATGCTTAAAGCCTTCCACTTATTTCTGAATCTTTTCAGAGGCATGAAATTGTAAGCGAGTGGTGAGAATTTCTGTTTAAGTCTTTCTGAACGAGTTCCTGAGTAAAACTGTCATTGCAGCACATCATGTCTCTGTATTGTTAATCGAGTGTAGAGTACTTGACAAATGATCTCCTGGATTGCATTGTGTTTAGCGGTGCACATTAGCATGTTACTAGCAAACAAAGTGCCTCGCTTATCTACTCACAGCTGGACAGTCCAGCTGTAAATGTCTGATCATCTACATTAATTACGCCAATCAGACCAGCCTTTTTGTTTGGTGGGCTATGTGTTTATTGCGCCTTTCTACTATCTTGAAAGATCCTTACACAGACTGACAAACATGAACTAACGAGTTACCATCTGCAGCAAGACGACCAGAGCTGGAAGAACGAGTCCACAGACGGCCGCTGGAAGCTTGGTGCAGTTATGTCTCTACGGCCAAGGAGATTAACAGAAATAACTTTGCATGTGGGGCTTCTTGGTGTTGCTGCCTCTTTATCAGAGCAATGAACATCGGTATCAGAAACTACAAACAGAGGCAAAGGAAAGTTTATGACTTTCGGTGGTATAATCAACTCACTCACTCTTTGGTTACCTAGCAACTCAATCATTCTCTGGTTACCTAGCAACTCACTCACTCTTTGGTTACCTAGCAACTCAATCATTCTCTGGTTACCTAGCAACAACCTGTTGAGTAACTTGCGCAGCAGCAGTTTAAGGTTTTGCTTAAAAATAGCAAACAATGGTGTGGAGTGAAAACTGGATAAAACAGGAAAGGTCACACCACCAGTTTGGAGGTATTTCAGAAATTTAAAATAAAATATGAATCAATAATTATTAATACTGACTGATATGAAACGCTATATAGTGTTGTGGGTTTTTCATCCATATGCCTCATAGGAAAACCTTTGGAAAAGCTGTCAGTGAGGCTGAGTGAGATGTTTGAGGAGCAACAGCAGAAGGACATTTCCTCAACCTTAAGTCTGCACCTTGTTTGTCACGTGACGATGGTGGTTTACTTTAACTTTGGCTGTGACTGTGAAATGTCACTTCCCACGGCAGTTAGCGAGGCGCTCTGGGTGGAGACGAAGACGAGGGAGGGGCAGCTTTATAGAGGCAAATACAACTCAATATCCCACTGTGGGGTTGTTAAGTTTTATGACCCGCAGTCTGTTCACAGCAGAACAGAAGGGATGTAGCAAATGCTTGACTTATCTATAAACGGATTTTTTAATTGTGTTTTCATCAAAATAATAGTAAAAAAACTTTTAAAATGTAGCTGTAAAAAAAGTCTCTCATCTTCACTAACATGCACATAAGCATGGTGATTGAGCCCAGTCTGAGCCATTCTTGGCCTCTTTGTTGAGCCCAGCATGACAAGAGCGCCATTGTCCCAGCGCTCGTCCATATGTCCCCGAACGGTGAAGCGTTTCTGACAAAACGAGCACACAGGATCTGAGCTAACTGTCCTCTGAGGCTTAAATCCAGGACCAAAGCTCTTCCTCCGCTTCACGTGGCCTTTCTGCTGTCGGGTTTCAACAGATATGAAGCTGCCGCCTCCTCTGCAGTTAAACAGCTAATGACTGGATTCAGGCCATCTGATAACAAGAGAGGCTTGTGCAGTTTAAACCAATAACAAATGGATCCTCTCCAGTGAAGAAAAGGGGAATTTTACAGTCTGCCAGTCATTAAAACAATGTAAATACATTTAATTATTGTATAATAAGTAAGCAGATAACTATGGCGTTCAGCCAGAAGACTAAAGAAAGTCCATTTATGTTGGAATAACTGACATGGAGCTTGAAATATGAAAACATTAAACATTACAAGCAGTGATGGCCTTACTTCAAAAACCAAGTTTACTGGAAATCTCCAATAATTTATCAAAAGATAGATAGATAGACGGATGGATGGATGGATGGATGGATGGATGGATGGATGGATGGATGGATGGATGGATGGATGGATGGATGGATGGATGGATAGATGGATGGATGGATGGATGGTTAGATGGATGGATGGATGGATGGATGGTTCGATGGATGGATGGATGGATGGATGGATGGATGGATGGATGGATGGATGGATGGATGGATGGATAAGCAGCTGGATGGATGGATGGTTTGATGGATGGATGGATGGATGGATGGATGGATGGATGGATGGATAAGCAGCTGGATGGATGGATTCTATTCTTTTCCATAGAGGCCATAAAAGTAATTAAATCAAGTTCAGTATTTTTCTTTTGCACATAGTTTTAAATAATTATTTACTAATCATGTTTCTACGGTTTTCCAGCAACCTATTGGCATTATAGACGTTTTCTAGTTTGTGTTGTTCATAAACAATAAGACAAAATTTATCCACTTTTTATTATTAGCCTGTCTTCTAATCATCTAACAGGATGTTGATTATTTTGACCAAACAAACAAAAGTTGGGAATATTTGCTTTTTCCTAAAATATTGCTAAATATCCTATCAGCACCTTGGAAAGAGACGGAAAATGTCCTCCCTCAAAACATTCTGCATTCATTTGAACCATGAATCTGCAAACAGCCTGTAATAAAACAAAACAGGAAGTAGTTTCCAGAAATGCATCGTCTGTGACGTCCATCCTGCTAGATGTGATGCTCAAAACGAAGCCGTTTACCACCCATATAAAAGAAACCATCCATCTTTATCTCTCCTCTGGCTGCCCTTGGAAGCTGATTCTTTTGGGCCATTTCCATTTCAAACCACTTTGTGTCTGAATTGGTCTTCAGGTTGATGTTTTCAAGGCCACAGGCCGTTCTCGCTTTCTCGGTTTATCTCGGCTGAATATTCTCCTCCACCCTCATTGATTTTTATCTCAGTTCTCTCAAGAAATGCGCATTTTACAGAGACTGAAAGCTTCATGCAAACATGGGAGGGAAAATCGAATGCTAAACTACAACACACAGGTTTTTATGTGGTTTTATATTTTCATGAAACGTGATCAATGAAGAACAAATCAGAAGCAGAACATTTATTTTTCTTTGTAACAACCTATGTAGATCTTATAAGGTAAGGTTCTTACAGAGTTGGGTAATAACTAGTTACATTTACTTCAGTAACATTTTTGGAAAAAATTTACTTTTACTTGAGTAATTTTATTATGAAGTATTTCTACTCTTACTTGAGTAAAAGTTTTGGATTTTCTACCCACTGAAAGAAAACCAAACATGTTTTAACCTAAAATTCACAGACCTGCAGTTTTTGTAAAAGCCTAATCAGTGTTTTATTGAAATAAACTCATTTGGAAACAATTATTTTGCATGATTTTGTTATTTTTTATAACTTTTGTAATTTTCATCCTTAAAATACCAACATTTCCTCTTAGCTTTTTATATTTTGGTCCATCTGATTACTTAACTTTAAAATATTAAATAATTTATCATTTGATCAGTTACTCAGTACTTGACTAGACATTTTAGCAAATACTTTTTACTTTTACTTGCGTAAAAATATGTTGTAGTGCTACTATTACTAGCACAAATAAAGTTTGTATCTTAATTATCTCCCTTCTTATTTTACATACAGTCTTTCTTTGTTACTTAATTTCTCTGTGGTTTGTATTTTAGTTTATTTTTGTATTTTACTCTTTGTGCAGATGTCTTCTTCTTCTTCTTCTTTTGTGCTTTTTTTGGCTTTGAAGTGTGAACCAGAATGTCAAGCCAAATAAATGAAATACATATGTGAAAAACTCAAAATAAAACTAAAAAATCCATCATCTCCTCTCATAGTCTTCGGTCTGATTTCACTCCAGGCAGTGAGATCATGCATCTTTTTATTCGGTGCATGTAAACATCTGGCTTCAGCTGCATTTGTTCTGTCGTTAACAGTTCCTCTTTCTGTAATGAACTTTTCAACGTTAAACATTAGTGTTGCTAAAATATGGAGCAACTCAATCTAGATTTAAGGTGCTGATTTATGGGCTGTATAAAGTATCAGGAAATATTTGCTGCCCAGATAGGAGCAAAACGTTTTAACGGCTGAAAAGAAAAAGAGAGAGAAAGGCCGTGGAGAATAATGATAGTGCAAAAATCTGGCATAAATGTTAATGAAGGCGGGAATTAATGCCAGACTGTTGTGACTGTTTATGAATCATTGTCGTAAATTTGTATTCTGGCTCAATAAAATTAAATAAAGCTGATAAAGTGAATGACTACAACTGGTCATAAGCAAACAAAACTCTGGTTACAAGCATGTCACAATAAACCGATAAATCGTACCAGAAGATATTGAAATAAACGATAATATTGTTTATTTGAGACCATTTTCAACTAATATAATGGTGATGGCTTAATAATACAAGTAAGACATTCTCAAAGATCAATAAACTTTTAATTCTAATAAACATTTAACACTGGAATTGGAAAACATTTTGAATATCCAAAATAAATAAACAAAGCAACAAATAAAATGATTCATGAAGTCTCTGTTAACAAAATTAACTTCAAAACAAATGAGCTACCTGAGACCAAAACATCTGATTTAAGACTTTTGTTATCCAGTTTCTGGTAGAAAGAGAAAAACTATAGATCAAATTATTGATATTGCTTCAATTTATCATGCAATTAATTGATTTATTGCGACAGTCCTCGTTGTGGCTTATAATCCTCCTGAATCATATTGAATTTTAAGTTTAAAAAATGTGATGAAACTTTAAGTAAATAGCAATAACTATGATGCCCATTAGGTCCAGAACGTTCTCGTCTTACTTTGATCTTAAATCCTTTCAGTTGACCAGCTGAACTTGACCCCTGACCCCTGCCCGCGCATGCAGCCGACGCATTATGGCACTCTTTCATCCGACTCTTTCTTTTTCTTTCCCTAAGAAGGAATCCCTGACTTCCTCTGTTCGCCTCAGTCTCACGGAGGAAAGGAGCAGCTGCTCCTGCTTCCTACGACAACATTATCTCCAAAGAAAGACGTGTGTGTTTGTGTGTGTGTGTGTGTGTGTGTGTGTGTGTGTGTGTGTGTGTGTGTGTTTGGGGGCAGGGGAGTGAGTTCTGCCACTGGATTATGTTTTCACAAAAGACTGGACCTCCCGCTGCTGTAAATTTCCCGCCAGTCCGTTTCCTGTTTTCTGGAATCTGGCAACGTGTCACACACTAATTCACACATGTTTGGTCCCAGCTGCTCACTATGATGCAACTGGACATTACACCCTGAGGGTTTGTGCAAAATAAAGACTCCCTTTCATCAAATCCATGAGAACATAATCCATACGTTACTTTATCACATCTTTTGGAAATCGCCTTAGAAGTCTGAAGCGTCCTATTTGTCCCATGACAATGACAAAAAGATTATTTTTCACAGTAATGCCGAATGGCTGTTCTTTATACTCACCACATGCTCAACATGTGGCTTAGCTTCTGCTAATTTCCAATACGACTGAGTGAAAAATGTTTATGATAATAAAGCTATGAGATTAAAGCCATAATCTAATGCACAGCTGTCTATTTCTAGGCTGAGTTGTTATTATTTCTTATTGAAAATTATTGACTACACACCGTTTGTCCATTAATTATGGCTAAAATACATTTCTGTTGGATGTGAAAGACTAAAATTGAGTCGGATGTGGACAGACAAGAAAATATGGATATTTAAGCGACTGTTTTCAAATTCTAGGTTGCATTTTGTGCAACTTTTGTCATTGATGTGAGACATGCATCATATTTTTGCACCAGAAGAAGCCAAACATGGATTTCTGGATGCAAACAATGGTTGAAGATTATAATTATCAAAACTACAAACATCTCAATCCACCACTACTGGTTCTGATTAAAATAGATACAGAGTTATTGACAGAAGTTGCGGTCAATGCTCCACAAAAGGCCGTTGCTATTAGTTAGGCCTGTCATGAAAAGAAATTTACTGGATAAATTGCCCCAGAAATTATTGCAATAAATGATAATATTGTTTTTTTTAAAAACAATTTTCAAGTAATATAATGGTAATGTTATGACAATACACTCAAAGAACTAAACTTTAATTTTGCAAAGAACACTAAACTCTCAAACTGGAAGATATTTTCGATATCCAAAATAAAACGCGACAACAAAAAACAATAAATAAAAAGGAAGTAAAACCCCCCACAATCAAAACCATAAAAAAAGTACTATGAAGTCTTTGTAAACAAAATTTCCCTTCAAAAACCATTAATTTAATTTGATTAATTGCTTATTGTGACAGGCGGTATTGCTACACTGAACCTATCTTTACTTTCTGAATTGAATCAAAAATCTCAACACATTAGTCGCAGATCACGAATAAAACTTCATAAACGTGACTAAAAATAGCGACTAGACCAAACCTTGGTGCAGGATCTACAAACATGCGCACCAAACGTTGGTGCAGCACATTCTGATGAAGATGTGCAGACTGACAAATGTCCGAGAGGACAAATGTCGTCCTCTCTGACGCACACACATGCAAACCTTCAATGCCAAACTGTCAACTGCCACAACTGCTGGCTGTTTGGTACGGCGAATGTGTGAGGAAGACAAACTGGAACTTGTTCGCTGCAGACAGCCTCGGCCCTTTGTTGCAGCATGAAGTAACAGAGTGGAGGTGTAGCGCGGTGCTAAACCAGAGCCGTCTCGTCAGCAGCTGCTGCCGTGTTATTTTAACGGGCTGCTGATGGATGTTTGCGCCCAGCCTTCAGTTGCAGCTCTTTATCAGTAACTTAATCCGAGGTTTTAAAGTTTTTGACGTCCGAGAAACAACATCATACTCCGCGGCTAACATGACAGCATTTATGAGGAAAATATTCTTTAATGGACACAGAAAAAAAGCATTCAGTGTCTGCAGCTATGAAATCTTCAAATCTGCACCGTGTCCTCGAGTATTCGCTCAGTTTTCATGAATAGAATCAAGCTGTGTGTTTCCAATCATCTGTGCAAAATGCATGCATGTGTTACAGCACAACACTGTCGCTTTTGATACGTGGAAACGTGGAAGTTCCCTCTGTCGGACTTTCCCTGCAGCAGAAGTGATTTAATTTGATTTGGGAAAATATAATTTACATGCCAAACGTATTGTAGAGTAAATGTCTTACAAACAGATTATGATCCATGAGGATTTTCTAAATCAGATTCCTGAAAAGAACCCTAGTGGTGCCAGAACAGATACTTGAAAACAGAGTAAATCTGGTACAATCCTGCAGCTTTCAGATGCATTTCTTCTCCAACACAACTGAATCGAACAAACTTGCTCCAAGTTATTTTGAATGCTGAAGAGTTCAATCCATTTTAATCTCTAAGGCTGTACAGCAAATATACTCCAACTTAGCTGACTGAGTTAGCTTAAAAATGCTTTGAATACTTTACAATACTTCAGATTTTGAACAGTGTGTTCAATTGGGGACCAAAATTGCAACATTTGCTAAATTTTTGCTGCCATTCTCTTTTTCACTGCGCTGTCAAAGGAACCAAACCCTTTGAAAAACCTGTTCCCCTCCTCACCTGTGGTGGTGCTACACCAAGAACCACTGAAGGACACAACATGAACTCAACAGGAGGCCATCTGTCTCAACATGAACTCAGTGTCCTCTGTCTGAAGACACTGAGTTCAACTTTCTTGTTTGCAAAATGCTAACAAAAATATAGCATCAAATTTTAGCAGTTGTAGGATTTGTCTTTTTTCTTTGGTAAAAGACAACAAGCCATTTCTCCAGCTAGCCCTAGCATTTGTTTTGGTTGTATTTATGCATTGCCACTTCCTGCTGCATTGTGTTCTCCGGACCACTTAGCGTTCACATATGCATTCAAACCGCACCAGAGTTCACTTCAACCGAACCAATACATAGGTTTGTAAGCAGACCAGAGTTCACTTTTTTGGTCCGCATCAGATTTCAGTTGTGCGTTCACACCTCCCCGAACAAACCAGACTTTCTAGACAAATGGTCTAAATTTAATTAAAGCGGACTAAACAGGGCTGGTGTGAATTCACTCTTACAGACCAAGACAGCAACTCTTCTCACAAAAGGTTTGTGGTTGTTTCTGCAGGACAATAACAAACATCTTTCTGCCTATGTGTGGTTTATGACATGACTCTGCTCTAGTTCTGTCTCCACTGGAAAAACATTGATCGGAGCATTGTGAAAGGAGGAGAATGGGAAGCTCTAATTTTAGGGTAAATTCACACCAGCTCTATTTAGTCCACTTTAATAGAACTCTGGTTCATTTGGCTACAAATCTCGATCTCAGTTCGGCTGAAGTGGATTCTGCTGTGGTTCAAATGTATATGTGAACGCCAAGCGGAGCAAAGACCGTTCCAAAAGCAGGAAGTGGATTATAGAGCACAGCATTCAACCAAAACAAATCTGTAAGTGTAGCGCTAGCAGGAGAAATAGCTTTTACCAAAGACATAAGAGAAATCCTACAACTGGTAAAATGTAAGATTTGCTTACATTTTGTGAAGAATGAGTTATCTTCTTCAGGTACTTGTGTTGTTTCCTTCAGTGGTTCTTAGTGCAGCACCACCACAGGCGAGGAGGGGACAGGTTTTTCAAATGGGTTGGTTTGTTTGACACTGAGCAGTGTGAAAGTGTAACAAACTTTTGGTCCCCAATCTAACCAAGCCTAGAGATTATCTTAGATTAAGGTATACTAAAGCTGATAATTTCAGTTACTTTTAACAAAGTTTTAAACAACGTAAATTCAACATTAGCAAAAAATCTAAAAAGTTTCCATCTAAAAATGAAATGCTGGTTTCTTAAACCTCTACTTCTCAAAGCTCTTTGGATTCTTTTGAGTTCTCTCTTGCAGGGTGTTACACAGCATTTGGTCTGGTATTATAGGAATGCTGGGCATCAGTGAGAATAATATGGAGGTCAGGGGGTTAAAAGTTCTCTCTTTTATATTTTTAAACACAGCTTCATTGTCCAGTCGTCCATTCAGCTGCCGTGATGCTATTCAGAGTCACTGCACCCTGTTTAAAAATCCAGCTTGGTTCCTCCCAGTGAGGATCATGGGGATATTTAACATGTGGGGACTGCAGTGAATCACCACTGACATATGAGTCACACAGCATTGGATAAAACCATTGACTTGTACTGGAAATGAATGGGAGTGGATACTGGAAGTCAGTGACTAAATGTAAGCTGCTTGGTTACCTTTGGCAGAAAACTTTTCAACCAATTTTAATAATAAACTGAACTTGATTGCATTGTTTGACAACTAAACATTAGCAATGCATGAAAGATTAATTTGCGTTCCCAGGCAGGAGGCGGCCATTTTCCCTCTAGGGAATTATAGGATGTGGCTGGAAAACCTCCAAAGAAAAACCGAGGACACAGCACAGCAAAACCTTATCAGTTCAGTTTCAGACAAATCGCCTCCATGATCAAACCCAAGGTAAATGATTGGAAGAAAATTATATTAATGATCTAAACCTCTATGATCTCGTACTCTCGATGGACATGAAGGGGTAAATTTCCGCCAAAAAATCTCAGGAAGTTTCCAAAAAACCGAGGAGTTTGAAAAGTTGACTTAAAAAATCTGATTTTTTGGGTTATACTCAGACATTTTCTACATAAAAACATGAAAATGTCTGAGTTAGAAATACTGAAAATTTGCTAGAAAATTTTTTTAAATTTATCTCAGAAATCTTCTAGAAAAAATGGGCATTTCTGAGTTTTAAAAGTAGAAAAATTTTCCACTTTTGAAACTCAAAAATTCAGAAGTTTTTTCCAAGAACATTCCAGAGATTAATTTAAAAATGTATGAGTTTCCTCTACCAAACAAATTTGCAACTTTTGAATCTCAAAAGTTTTTTTTTCTAGAAAATTCCTGGGATTAATCATAACATTTCTGAGATTTTTGGAGGATATTTGCCCATGTCTTCTTTCTGTCTAAAATTATATTAACGATGTACAAACTGTAGTTTGTAGATCATTTCCACTGTAGCTAGAAAAAAAGGTAGATTTCCACCAAATAAATCTCGGAAATTTTCTAGAAAAGCAAGATATTTCTGAGTTTGAAAAGTAGAAAATGAACTAGGAAAACAAATCAGAACTTTTCCAGTTTTTAGGCAGAAATTTACTTCTCTTTTCATCTATTTACAATGGCCTTATTAAGCCGTCATGAAACCTCTATAAGATAAAGATTAATTTACATTTTTCACCAGAAATCGAGCCACTTTAAGTCCTCTCTGTAGTAAATGCAATGTAACAACAACTTGGACACAAACTATATTGGGCCTAAATACAATACCAGTCAATGTACGTTAGAACTGTTTCCCGGCTGCATGTGTCCCCTTTCGGCAGATCTCCAGACCAAACACACGCTGACATAATCACTCCTGGAGGAGAAGCATGGCTAACAGAGGCAGGAGTGTGTTGGTGTATGTCTGGCAGATTTTAAAACAAACATGCTAACATTAGAGCTAACAGAGCTAACCGTGTAGCCTCCCCAGTGTCGATAAGCAACTGAGCCGCTTTGACCGCATCCTTTGGCTCACATTGATAATCCGAGTAACGGGTGTCACAATGCTTACTCTGGGTGTGTGTGTGTGTGGTTGGCAGTGTGGTAATGTTTGAGCGAAGAAGGGTTAACGAACACAGCTGCCGTCAGTTGGAGTGTACAGCCGGAAGTGTGGATGTGGTTTACAGTTGACTGTATCTGTGTTTGTGTGTTCCTGTATGGGAAAATGTGACGAAAACTTAGAGAACTTCACACATTTAGGATATTTTTATTTTTTTTAAAGGTGGCATTTAATGCCTGCAGCTACTTAGGGTTTAGTTGTTTGAATATATTTGGAGACAAAAGTTCTTGTTTTGATGATGATCAATAAGTAATATAGGAAAAAAATATGGGAATATGTGAGATTTGTAACTCAGTCAATAGTCAATTATGAGACTCGTCTATACTTATTGGTGATATATTCCCCAAAAGCAGCAAAAAATGTCTGGCCAAATCTTGGTTGCATTCTGCGTAAATACAACCAAAACAAATGTGTGTCTGTCGCTGCTAGGAGAGATATTAAGTATTATTTTACCAAAGTCAAAAAAGAAATTATACAACTGCTAAAATCTGACGCTACTCCATTTTTGCTTATATTTTGTTAAGAAGGAAGTTGCGATTAGTGTCTTCTTTAGAGATTTTTGTGTCATTTTCTTTTGTTTTTTTGTAGTACAGCGCCACCACAGGCGAGGAGAGGAACAGGTTTGCCAATTAGTCTGGTTTGTTTGACACAGTGCAGTGTGAAAGCGAAACACAGCAGATGCAAATGTAGCAAATTTTGCAATTTCGGTCCCCAACCGAATCAAGTCTAGCAGACTGTCGGGTGTGAAAACACCCCTAATGTAAATGCTTCTAAAACTCAGCTCTAACTTTTCTCCAAAGCGTTTTGTTTGGAGGTTTTCCGGACCAAAATTGCTACATTTGTTACATTTTCAGCTGCTGTGGTCCACTTTCACTCTGCACTGTCAAACAAACCAAACCCTTTGAAAAACCTGTTCCCCTCCTCGCCTGTGGGGGCGCTGCACCAAGAACTACTGGAGGGAACATTATGAAAATGTCTGAAGACTCTGAGGCCTACTTTCTTCTTCATGAAATGTAAACAAAAATGAAGTGGCGCCAGATTTTAGCAATTGTAGGATTTCTGTCTTTGACTAGACCCCACAGGGCATTTCTACTGCTAGCACTATGCTAGCACCTTTGTTTTGATTGTATTTACCCAGAATGCCTTGTGCTGTAGTCCACTTCCTGCTTTTGGAGTGGTCTTCAGTCCCCTTAATGTTCACACATGCAGAGTTCACTTCAAACAAACCAAATCATAGGTTTGTAGGTGGACCAGGGTTCACTTTTTTGGTCCAAATCAGAATTCAGAATTGTACTCAAGTAATAGTAGCACTACTTCAACTTTTTTTTACTCAAGTAAAAAGTACCCATCCAAGAAATTACTCAAGTAAAAGTAAAAAAAAGTATTTGGTAAAAAGTCTACTGAAGTAACGGATCAAATTATCAATTGTTTAATATTTAAAAATGACAATCAGGCAAACCAAAATATAAAGTTAAATAAAAATTTTGGTATTTTAAGGACCAAAATGACAATAATTCACATAAACAAAAAATAACAAAATCAAGCAAAATAAAATGTTTCCAAATCAGTTTCCTTTAATAAAAATCTCAGGAAACTTTAACAAAAACTGCAGGTGTGTGTCTGTATCTGGTGAATTTTTGGTTAAAACATGTTTGTTTTTCATTTAGTGGGTAGAATATCCAGAAATTTAACTCAAGTAAGAGTAGCATAATAAAAATGGCTGCATCGGCGTTTCATTTCTTTTAAATACACAAAATGACTCTGGAGTTCTGACAGAAATTCTTTCCTCCACCTCCAGAGCAGAAATACTTTCAGTGTTGTGATGGTGTCGACTTTCTTTCAGGTTTATTCAGAGAATATGGTTATTTTTCCCCCCAAAAGAAAACATGATGACAGCTGATTTTCTCCGTTCTGCAGGATTAGAAACATGGAGGGGCAAAAAAACTGTGAGTCACAACAAGCAGGTGCAGGAGTGTATAATCCAGCGTGGTGCTGTTGTCTGTCTGTGTGTGTGTTCAGCGTGTTCAGAGCGTGCTCTCATTGTGTATCCATTCTCTCCTGCTGTAGCTGTAGAGTGGGTCTTTTTATGCAAGTGTCATGTTCCTTCCTGTCTGTGAAGTGAGCGCGTGAAAGGAGGGCAGATATGGAGACCAACAGAAAGGAACTGCCTCTTATGTAAAAAGCGCGCGCACACAGTTCTCAAATACCTCTGGCTGGTATGGACAGCTGGTCGGTTGGCGGGAAAACGCTAAGGACCAGCTGTCAATGAGACGAGAGGCAGAAGGGCGCGAAAATGGGGAGCTCACACTCATCAAGAGGGAGGAAGAGGGATAAAAATCCACTGACATAAACATGCAAAGAGGCAGGAAACAAGGAAGTAGCATAAAAATAAAATATAGAGGTGTAAAAAAGGAAAACATCCATTTCAGGATACTTTTTAAATGAAAGCAAGAAATCCTAAAGAAGCAGTAGTAACCATCGTGGGCCAGTAGGGAGCGATAATGTTGACATTAACTTTCTGAACATAATTAGTAGTAATTTTTTTTAAAGCAAAACAAATGGTTCACTGCAATAAGACAACCTCTTACCAAGTATTTTTAGTTTCCAGTGCAAATATCTTAGTACACTTGAAATAAGACAAAACTAACTCACAGGTAACTTTTCAGCAAGATATGTTGTTTTAAGTCAATGATTGCTTAATATTGATGAAAAAGTTCTAGTTTGACTGGTAGAATGTTTCACATATTTCACAATCAACTGGCACTCTGCCGTTACCTAGCAACCCCCGCCAAGCCAAGCCCGTCGCCTAGCAACCCAGTTCTAGCTCCATTTATAGATTATCTCCTTTATAACATAGGAAAAATGTGTTGTTATAAGTGAATCTGCCAGTGGAAATAATACTTTTTCATCAATATTAAGGAATAATTTACTTAACACACACTCCTATATCTTGCTGATAAGTTACTTTTAACTTATTAAAAGTGAGTTTTATCTTATTTTAAGTATGGTGAGATATGTGCACTAAAATCTAGACAAAGGTACCTGGAAAGATTTTGTGTTTTTGAAGTGTTTGATATTATATCTTAACTTTAAAGCTGGTTGAAGGTTAATGGTGAATAAGTAAGGATGACAGAAAATCAGTATTGTCTGTAGTTTCCAAGGCCTGTTTTGCACAAAAAGGTAAAAATGTTTATTTAATTTGTAATGTTTTTTATAAAACTATCAGTTAAAATTCTACATATTTAGTACTGAATGTTATTTTCATTTGGCTTTCTTTTTGGCTCTTTCAAATGTTTCAAATCATCAAAAAAGACAAAAAATATGGTTAAGTATAATTACGGTACCAAGTATTTTATAGTGAATAAATAATACACAATACAACCAAAGGCTAGATTATTCCACAAACTCACAAGACCAATTATAAGTGAACTAAATGAAGTTTGTCTTATTTTTGTCTTTCTTTTTCCAGACTGTTTACGCTTCAGATTCTTAATCTGTACATTAAAACAGACATCTGCATTAAAGGTCACTAAATGGAATAAAATCTCGAAAGTTTAAAATAAAAGAACGATCCAAAGAGTTTAACCAATTTCCTTCTTTGAAGTTTTATAGCTGCTATGTCTTCAGAGCTTAATTGTGCAAAACACAGTCCTGGGAACAGAAGCATCATCTGGGTTTTCCCCCATCTAAACTTCAAACTGCATGTATGTCATAAATGTCCATAATGTTTTAATGACGACTGTAAAAAACACAAAATCTTGCCAAGAAATTTGGTCGTTTCTAGTGCCCATATCTTAGTACATTTGAAGTAAGACAAAACTAACATACAAATAACTTTTAAGCAATATTTAGGAGCTTGTTTTAAAACAACAATTTCTTAATGATGACTTAAAAGTAGTACTAGTTCCACTGGCAGATATATTTACTTATAGCAAGACATTTTCTAATGTTATAAGCAAAATAATCTGTCAGTGGAACTAGAACTTAATCAATATTCAAGAGTTATTGATTTAATGTGGGAACTTGCTGAAAACTTACTTGTAAGCTAGTTTTGTCCTTTTTCAAATCTAATAAGATATTTGCACAACACACTAGAGCAAAAATACTTGGTGAGATTTTGCGCTTTTACAGTGCAGATCTTTTTTGGTCAGCCTATTAAAACAGCTAGAAAAAGAGCTAAGAAAAGACAAAAACTCCATGTTTAATTGTCTAGGAAATGTTTTACTCTGGTTCTGTAAAGAAATGTGAGTGCCTGCTTGCCCTAAACCATATCCAAATGCAGACACACACACACACACACACACACACACACACACACACACACACACACACACACACACAGGTTTTCCAAACAGATTCACATGCAGGAGCCAGGGATCGTGGTAAAATGAGGGTGAATAGTGAAAAGCAGCTATTTATCCGAGCTCGCTCCGGTCTCCTGGGACGCTCACTGATGGGGAACAATGACCGGTTTAACTCCATCCACTGACCTGCGCACAAACACAAACACACTCTCACACTCCTCGCTCTGTTCGAGACGTCCAGCTGTTCAAGATCACACACACATTTACTAAGCAAACAAGATTCACTCCTTCAAGTATGAACAAACTTTTACATTTTTGTTTGTTGCATCACCCAGGAAGAATATGGAATGGGTATGTTTTGAGCAACTAACCATCAAGGCCTTGTAAAACATATCTTAAAAAGTAAATAACATTGTTAGGGTATTACCAAATCTTTATTTCAGTTGGACAGAAGAAGAAGAAAGTAGAAGTCACAATGGATGCAGCCGTCCATGGATCAATTTTAAAGTTATTCAGCAATTGGAGCCGACAATATTGTTACAAAATTATAACAGGAATTAAAATGTTCCATTGGTAAAAGGAGAAACATCCAACTAAACTACTGATACATCAGAACTGAAGACTCAAAGCAATCTGCCTTAAAAATGTATATGCACAAAAAAGCAATGAAAGATGAGCTAAATATTAGCTTGCTAACTACATATTTTGTTTGGAGTTAAATATTTATTTGGAAGGTAGATATTTAGCTTTTTAATCAAGTTAGAGGCTAAATATTTAGTTTGAGGATAGATATTTAGCTTACCAACTGAGTTTGAAGCTACATTTTTAGCTTACTAATTAGTTTGTTTTAAAGTGTAACATTTATAAATGAATGAATAACATGTTACAAATATGACTTCAAAAATGAACCATTTCTTTCTGTCAGCAAATAATTGCAGTTTAGTTTTGACTTTGTAAGTTTCCAAGCAGAAGTGAAAAAAACATCCAGAAATAAAAGGCTTTGTTGGGCTTTAAAGAATAAGAAGCAACGATGCTGTGGTTGTGCAGGGGCAAAGCACGACCCACGTACTGAGGCCTTAGTCCTCGTGGCGGTGGTCACAGGTTTGATTCCCGGCCTGGTGACATTTGCCGAATGTCTTCCTCCTCTCTCATTACCCTGTTTCCTGTCAAACTACTTTCAAATAAAGACCACTAGAGCCAACAAAACCTTTAAAAAAAAAAAAAAAGAAAAAGAAGAAGCAGACAAAAATGACAGATGTTGGGATAAAAATCGGTTTCATGTATTTGCAGAGATGATGATTGACTTTTTTTTGACGGCGTCCCGTCTAAAAATGGCTGCCATTTCCAAGATTTGGAGCAGCATGTCAGGTTATGGAGTCAGGCAAGTGGCATCATTATTTCTGCAGGTGAAGGCAAATGTTCACCTCATTTCATCAATCTAAAGTAAGTTTTCTACAAAATTACCCATTTCTCTGGATTATAATAATGAAAATTATTTGAGCTTTTGTATAAAAGTACAAAAGATGTCAAAAGTCAGATTTTGATGTTGTAGATTTCATATCTAATGAAAAACTGTCAATTGAGGAATTGGGATTGATGCCGTAACGCTGCTAAAGTTTACAAGATGAAATCAAAAAGCCTAAACATCATCAATTTCTGTTAGTTATCTTCAAATAATGATTTTATGCCACTGTTATCTGTTTTCTGCTGCATTAGCCGATATGCAAATGGATTTTTTTGGATTCTTCCTTTGTGCGTTTTGTTCCTCTTTGAGTTTTGTTTTGTTTTTGTTTTTTCCTGACGTTCCCAGACCTTCGTCTTGCTTTCTAACCTTCTCTCTTTGTTTCAATCCATTCCTGTATTCCTTTCCCTTCCCCCAGTTTTCCCACCTCTGTGTTGCATCGAGATCAGCTTGTCCCAGTAACCAGTGCCGGCGCTACCTCTGTCCCAGCAACCGGCCGTTGTCAGGGCTGCTGACCTCTGACCTCGTCACAGCTGCTCAGCCATCGCATGTCTTCTCAATCCTCTGCTCGCTGCTCGTTCCCGTGACCAGGAGGGTCACACATGGGAGCCGGCGCTGAATTAAAGTAAAGCACTTTCATTTTGTTCCCCTGGCCAGTTCTCCAAAAGAAGAGGAGAAATGACGGAAGAATAGATGAAGAAAAGAGCGGAAAACAAGAGAGAAGGGAGAGAAGGAGACAAGAAAGAACCAAAAAACAACACATGAATATGGAAAAAGTAAGGGAGATTTGATGGAGGATACAAAAAAATGAAATAAAAAATATAGAAAGAGTACATTCAGAAAACTGAGGCAAAAAAAAAAAGAACAAGGATAAAAAACGGAGAAATTAATATTTGGAAATAAAGAGATGCAGGAAGATGTAATAAAGAAAAGGGACTGATCAGATTTGAACAAAACAATAGATTTGTTCAATAACAAACTAAGTACAAAAAAACAATAAATGATAGGAAAAACAACAAACCAAACACTTAATATCAAATATATGAGAAATTAACGCAACAAAGACTAAATGTGAAGACAAATTAGAAGAAGTTTAAAAGTTGTCAACTGATGAATATAATTCCCTTTCTGTTGATTTCATCAATAAGGGATTTTAGACAAGTTATTAGAGCGGACATTTATGGCAGCCTGCTGTTTGTTTGGGTCCTCAGCTGTTTGGTAATTTTTATTTTAGAAACACAAACTGGAGTTTTAAGCAGTAAAATTCCCCCAGTTTGAATTATTTTTCTCTTCCAGTTTGTTCCGTTTGGTGTTTTATTTCTAAGCCAGACTAACTGTTCACGTCTCCATAATGTTACTTTTATGGGACCAAAAAGAGAAAACCTCAGTCTCGGTTCGGTTGAAGTGAACTCTGGTGCGGTTTGAATGCATATCTGAACACCAAGCGGACCGGAGTCCGCTCCAAAAGCAGGAAGTGGACTACAACGCAGGGCATTCTGGGTAAAAACAACCTGAAAAGAAAAATGGTTCATGATATTTTACCAAAGACAAAAGAGTAATCCTACAACAGCTAAAATCTGACGCCAATCCATTTTTGTTTAAATTCCATGAAGAAGAAAGTAGACATCAGTGTCTTCTTCAGAGGTTTTCATGTCATTTCCTTCAGTGGCTGTTGGTGCAGCGCCCCCACAGGTAAGCAGGGGAAGAGGTTTTCAAAGGGTTTGGTTCATTTGATACAATGCAGACCTGGAAGTTAACAAATTTTGGTCCCAATCAAATCAAGTCTATCATAAAATCAGGAGAGAAAACACCCTTAAAATGTACACTTTTCTCTGCACACATGATCAACTCTGGTGGCTTTGTGGCACTACACCTTTAAGGCTTATTGGTGTTAAAAGCTTTAAAAATATTTAGACAATAAAGAGAAAAAGCCTGCACCAAGCATCTGGTTGCATACCTAGCAGCATATTGAATAATTTAATCTCAGTACAGAAATAAAACCTTGAATTCCATAAAGGGACTTGCAGAAACTTAGTAAGAACTGTTTGAGGATCTATGTTTCTTGCCTTCTTCCTGCTTTTTTGCGTCTGTGTTACGATTGGTCGGCTGTCGTATGACGTCGCCCTGTACATATCGTCAGGTCGACAAGCTGAAGCAAAGCTGCTCTTCACATAAACAACAACAGCTGCGCAGAAGCTTTGCTTACTGAATATCTGAAGCAGCTACCTTAACTGTGTTCTGGTTTAGGAAGAAAATAAAATGATGGTGCGAGTTTAGCTGGGTGTCCTGGTTCCAGGTGCTGTCCCCGGTGTAACTTGAGCTGAACTTTATCAATAAATAATGAAGCAGTCAGCTCATAAGTCAGACACAGACAGCGTTTTCTACTTGCTGTCCTCCGGAGAACAGCATCCGACTTCCACAAACAGGCTTCTGGGACCAGAACACAACATTTCCAGAGACTCCCTGGCCTTCTGTCCATTCAGGATTTAGTTTCAGGATTGGTTTCTTTTTGAGTCTAATCGTGTGAAGAACCTCACCGATCATGAATCCTGAATAGTAAGTTTTCCTCTCTGAATGTGATGTCTTACTGGTAAAGTTAGGTGAAAACATTCAGGTGACATGTAGACTGGAAGACACGTCAGAACCTACAGATGTGGATTGTTAAAAATTGTCTTTAGCTGCTAATTTGGGCAGTTTTTAGAAGGTGCAGATAGTTTACCATCGTTTATGAAGGCAGTTTAATTATTTTTTATCCAACGTCAATGTGAGTTCATCCTTGGATCAGGAGTAGTATTTTTGTCTAGTTTTTAGTAAAACATCTTAGTAAACTTGAATAAGATAAAAGTAATTTACAAATAACTTTTCAGCAAGACATAGGAGCTTGTTTTAAATCAATAATTCTTTAATATTGATGAAAAAGTACTAGTTTCATTGGCAGATTATTTCACTTACAACAAGACATTTTTCACACATCATAAGTTCTTCCAAACATGATGCCTGCACTGTAAAAACACAAAATCTTACCAAGTGTGTTTGGTCTAGTTTCTAGTGCAAATATCTTAATACACTTGAAATATGAAAAGTTAACTTACAAGTAACTTTTTAGCAAGATAAAGATAAAAAAGTACTAGTTCCACTGACAGATTATTTCACTTACAACTAGACATTTTTCCATGTTATAAGTGAAATAATAATAATAATAATAATAATAATAATAACAGAAGGTTGCAACATAGTAAAAGGTGGACAAAACGAAGAGCAGTTAATACTTTCTGGATGCTCTGTATTTCTGGGCATGAATTGTATCTTTTTTATGGGAATTTGGTAAAAAAAAAAAAAAAAGGAAAGTTTATATCTCAGACCTATGTTTTAATGTTTTTGTAAATGTCTGTGTGTTTCTTCAGTGATTACCTGTTCAAGCTTCTCCTCATCGGTGACTCTGGAGTCGGAAAGTCGTGCCTGCTGCTGCGCTTTGCAGTAAGGACCATCATTCTTAGGCCTTGTCCACACAGCCGGATATCTGAGAAAACACATACATTTCTAAATATAACTAAAATCATTTATAAAAACTCCGACCTAAGTGGAGATTTGAGAAAACTCAGTATTTGTGTTTGAGTGTTCAAACGGAGATTTAGGGTCCTGTGGATTACATTCTGCAACAAATAATGTACAAATATATCCACATACATGCTTCGACATGATTCCCAGAGAGATTATTATGGGTTTTAATAACTTTATATTCTAATTTGCTATTTCGAAGTAATTCAACCAACATACCCGTCCATCCACACAAACGTCCTGTCGCCATCTTTTATTCCTAACAGGAAGTCGCGGTTGTTTTGAAGCAATCTGATTGGCGGAAATAGGTTTCAGCTTTGCCCTACACTGCCCCCTATGGGTTTGGCATATTTAATACACCGTTCATGGTTGTATGAATCAAAACTTTTCTAAAACCGATCCATTGTGTACAATAAAACTTTTTAAAAGATGTGGAGGAGATATTCGGTTTTATAAAGACATGGCTACGTACTATGATGTAAAGAAAAAAGTACATTTCTGCCCAAAAAAACAAAGAGTTGGAAAAAATTTTATTAAGCTCAGAATTTTTAGAAGAACTTGGAAATATCTGGACTCTAAAAGCCAAAAAAAAAAATAAAGAAAAAGAAAAGAAACTCAAATTTTGTGATTAATCCCAGAAATTTTCTAGAAAAAACTTGAACATTTTCCAGCTCAGAAATTTTCACGTTTTCTAAAAAGTTTATGAGATTAGTCTCAAATTATTTTTGTTTTTTTTTCTTGTAAATTAACAACTTTTTGAATTCTGATAATTTTCTTAGTTTTTCTAGAAGTTTTCTGAACTTGATCTAAAAATTTCAGCTTTTGCTGAAAATTTACAAATTTTTTAATCTGCAATTGCCCAAATAAGCTATTGATCAGAGCTACATGTGTACAAGGCCTTATTGACAGAAAAACAACTCTTCCACTTTAAACTTGGTGCAGGATGACACCTACACTGAGAGCTACATCTCCACCATTGGGGTTGACTTCAAAATCAGGACCATCGACATGGATGGGAAGACTGTGAAGCTGCAGATTGTGAGTTTCTAACGTTCCAGCTGCTCTTTGTCTTTAAAAAATGAATCTATTAAAACAAGTCTGCTAATGTTCTGTGTGAATGACTTCAGTGGGACACTGCAGGTCAAGAGCGGTTTCGAACAATCACCTCCAGCTACTACAGAGGAGCACATGGCATCATCATTGTTTTTGATGTCACCGAACAGGTCAGTTAGTGTTTTTACGATGGAGTATTAGGGCCATCAAAGATAGAAAAAAAGCAATTTTTGCCAAAAAAATTCTCAGAAATTTTCTAGAGAAAAACAAGGAAATTTCTCAGTTTGAAAAGTCAAAAAATTGCTGGAAAATTTTTTACTTAATTTCAGAAATTCTGTAAAACAAACAAACAAAAAAACACAGAAATTTAAGAGTCTGAAAAGTCACAAATTTTCTTGAAAAAAAAAAGAAAGACAAGTTAATCTCAGAAATTTTCCAGGAAAATTGTTCAATTTCTTAGTTTAAAATGTCAAAAATTCTTAACTTTGGAATCTCATTATATTTCCTTTTTCTTTTCTAAAAAAATTCCAAGATTAATCTAAAAAAAAATGTGATTTTTTTCTTTTAATTTTCAAAATTTTGATCTCAGAAATTTTGACGTTTTTCACTAGAAAATCAGAGTTTCAACAGTAAGGAAATTTGACGTTCGAAATTTCCAAAAGTCAAAAATGTTAAACTTTTTAAACTCTGAAATTTCCATGTTTTTTAGATTAATCTAAAAATTTCTGAGTTTTTTCTTGCAAATTTTTGACTTTTCAAACTAATTTTTTTTTTTCAGAAAAAAGTTTTTTGATGGAAATGTACTCCTCTTTTTTCTGTCCATAATGGACATAATACGACACCATTGAGGGGGGTTTTTTCTTCAAAATATTCAGTGAAAAAAAACCCAGGAAATTTTAATATTAACATTGAATCTCTGGACGTTTCTTCAGGAATCCTTCAACAATGTGAAGCAGTGGCTGGACGAAATAGATCGGTACGCCTGCGAAAACGTCTCCAAACTGCTGGTGGGCAACAAATCGGACCTGGTCAGTAAGAAAGTGGTGGATGCTGCTACGGCTCAGGTAACAAGAGAAAAACATTTAGAACATTCACACACAAAAAAATATAGAATTATTCCTCAATTTTTACATTTTCAACTGTTCAGTTACATTTCCTGCACCCTCCACTCTTATTAGGAACTCTGGAAGTATAATAATAATTTGTACAGTATAATCCACTTGTTTTAATCTGTTGAGATTATATGGGAAGTTTAGGTGTCCTTCAGAGGGAGAAAGCAATGTTTCTGCTGTTTGTGTGATTTCTATATGTCGTATTAAATCCAAAGTATCTGATTATTTCACAAAGCTTTTGCAGTCAGAACGGCCATGTCACATTTCATCAGAATTTTTACTTCACTGATGTGAGACATGCGTCATAATTCTGCACCAGAAGGAGTCAGAAGCAATAAATTCAAATGTAAACAATCTCTTAAAATTATAATTATGAAAACAAAGAAGTATGAAGTTATGTATGCATGGTGGAGGACTTGTGATGCTGTGGGCCTGTTTCTCCTCCAAAAGTTCTGGAAACCTTGATTAAGTGAAGGGCATCGTAGACTTTTTGAAATATCAGAACATTTTAAAAGGGTAGTATTATGTAAAATTGACTTTTTAAAATTTTATTTTATGCTGTAATGTTATTCACTCATCAAGAACGTAACTAGAGTGTTGGTTTTATTATTTCATGCACATTTAAGAAATAATTTAATCTCCATGGCAACCATTCATCTGTGCTAAACACCTGGGTGGACATAGCTCCGCCTTCAAGAAGCTTGGAAATTGCAGCTACGAGGAGGAGATGCAATTCCCAAGCTTCTCAGCTCCTTCAGACTAGCCAGTAGCAATTAGCCATCACCTGGTATTTGATAGAAGAGCCATGTTTTGATGACTTCTTGAAAGAGGTGTTTCAGAAAGAGCAGGAGTTTCTTAAAGAGACAGAGATCCAATTTCAAGGCTTTAAATTATAAAGACAAATTTCTTTGAAGTCATATGTGATATATACAGAATTTTTATAACAACTGAAGGTAACATGATTGTGAAATAAAATGGCAATGTGTGGCTTCAAAATACATAATACTGCCCCTGTAAGTCAAAATCTGGTGCTCACAGCCTTCCAGTTGGATAATAATACAAATTTTCTGCTGGTCAAATTAAAAGAAAGATATCAGTTCCCGTTCCTTAAACTATGGGGTGAGCTGGAAAAAGAGTCCAGTCCTGCTTGAACAAAAATATTTATACAAATAAAGGCTTTTAATTTAGATTAGCTTTTATCTTATTATTGTCAGGGATGCCAATAAGTGTGGATAGAGTTTAAAATTTAAGACAAAACATAAATAATAATGTTATGGTACTTGCTTATGGTGTGTTTTGTGGTTTTAATTTGCTATTACCCTAAATTTGCAACGTTTGTTTTTTTCCATCATCAGGATCTGGCGTCTTCTCTGAAGATCCCTTTCCTAGAAACCAGCGCCAGGAGCGCTGACAACGTGGAGAAGGCCTTCCTCACCATGGCCGCCGAGATCCACAAGCGGCTCGCCAGAGAGGGAGGCGGCATACCGGGGGCGTCCACACAGGCCAGAGGTCAGACCACCAAGATCAACAGCGCCCCCGTCTGGCTCGGTGGGGACAAACAGACACAGGAGGCCAATAACTGCTGCTGAGGATCAATTAGATCAACTAATTCCCAGATTGTACCTGATGCAATTATTGTTATATTTTCTGTTAAAATTAACACCTGGAGCTGTTTGATTAGAAAATATGTTTTGAACATTATTTATTGTAACATAATGGTCTTAATAAAAATAAAGATAAATGAACAATGACGCTTTATTTTTAATGATTATACCTGTTAAACTGAAAATCTATCGTAGAAAGCAATTACTATTAAAAATGAATGCTTTAAAAAATTGGAAAGTGGTTAAAGTTGTTCAAGTTTTCTTTTGAGGGGATAACATTTTGTTTTAAATCATTTGCAAGTAAGTAATATAGCACCTTTTACAGGTCAGAAACCACAAAGTGCTTTACAAAATAAGACATAAAAAGACATAAGAACACAATTTGCCATCACTTCTGTAAGTTGTTTTTAATTGTATTCAATGTGCTAGTCTTTGTTGTGACTTAGTTTGCTTATTCCTGTCAACAAATACATCAATCAGGGTTTGTTCCAGAAGTAAAACAAAATTGTCTGGTTATGACAGGAAATGATTAGATAACTCTTGCCTAAAGCGTCATGCAGAAATGTTTGTAGCAAAATAATTTACTGAAAGCATTGATTACTTTGCTCTCTTTATGGGGCCTGATGTAAGTAATCAAGGATGTGTTATTTTTAATTGTAGCACCTGCAACAAGTTAAGCTGAAAAGCTATCACAGAAAGGTACTAATAAAAAATAATGCATTAAATAAATAGATAGCATGGCACAGTAGCTTTTTATAATCTTCCAACAAAACCCCACTTCAAAAATAATTTTTTTCCTGACTCTTTAAGTAGTTGACAGGCAGAAGTGATTCCATCTAGTGGAGACTTTGGTTAATAAACACAGTAATTTGTGTACCTGCTGTTTAGCTTATTTTTGATTAACTTGTCAAATTAATACGTGAATCATTCCAGAAGTAAAAAAAATAGATTGGCTTCAACATGCTAACATACTTGCAACTAAAAAGAAAAAAGTGCCTAAATGCCTGGCTGTTGATGTTGTTTGTATATTTCTGTTGTGTTTTGAAAAATTAAAGCAAGTTTTACCACCAGCTCCAGGCGGCCATGTTTTTGTTTTTTGTTTTTTTTAATACATTTCACGCCAATTTCAATTTTATGCTTTTTTTCCGTGTCAACCTTGAAACGGCTGAAAACTACATTCCCCAGCGTTGACTTGAATAAAACGTCACCGGAAGTTTGTCTGTTCACTACAAAAGCATTTCCGCGTCCTTCCTGGGTCCTTTCCTGTCTACGGCCTATTGGAAGATGGCGGTGCAAATCTCCAAGAAGAGGAAGGTTAGCGGCGTTTTATCCACTCTCTCCTCGCACAGGCAGCGGTATTTTGTTAAAATGGACCCAGACTGAGTGAAACGGACATGTTTCCCGCTGGTACTGGTGTCATCCGGATCGGTCCAGCTCCGATACGGGGAGGATTGGTCCAGATGCTGCGGCGGTGCTTCGTCCTCATTTAGATAGCTAGCATGGCTCATTTCGCCGGGCCGCAGATAAGTTCTGAAATAACTTCCAGTTTCTGTTCCAAGATGTGTGTTCAGACAGCATAATGGCATTTTAATGCGCTTTTCTGACATGTGTCGGGTCAGTTAGTCTAATGGCGGAATAATTGAAATAAAAAAAGCTATTGGCGATTTAGTGAAACACCGTCGTCTTTACATTTTACAGGAAATGTCTGTATATACATACGCTACAGTTTGAAGTAAAGATACTGAGCTTATGCTAAATATATAGGAGAAATACATAGTTTACATTAAGCTGGATTTGTTTACCAAGCGTAATTTAGGATTCTTATTAGCAAAGCTGACTTGAGAAGCCTGTTATTAAGTGTTTATGGCTAATACTTGCAGATTAAAAACAAAATAATACCCAACTGCTATTGTTTTAGTGTGCGTTTTAATAGTTGTGCAGTGTTTTTACTCTTATGGTGTCAGATTGCTGAAATAAAATGTCTTACAATCTTGTATTCCTAATAATACAAGTCAGAAGCCAGAATCGTGTTTAATAAAAATGGTAAAATCCTATTGTTTAGAGAGGATTGGTGAGGCTGATTTTGCACCAATGAAAATTTATATGAACTTTATATGGTGTACAATAGGATTTCATAATTGAAGTTTGGTTCACAATCATGGAACAGTCTTCTTAAATTAAGCCACTGACAGTAGCTTGAATTCTTAAAAAAAATACTCAGTATTTATTTATTTAGTTTTTGCTATAGAGCAATGATTTGTTGCAATAAAGAGTTTCAGCTACTTAGCTGGTTCTTTGTGGGTGTTTTCTATTGAAATGATTTGTTTGGACGCTGTGATCCCACCATTTAACTTATGGTCTTAAAATCTAAGCTTTGCAGACAATTTACCCTTTATAATGATCTTGCAGGCAGACTTACAGAATTTCATATTGTTTGGGATCCAATATTGTCTGATTTGATGTAATCGCGTTTTTAAAAAGCTGCCTTTTTCTCCGTTAGTTCGTCGCAGACGGTATCTTCAAGGCCGAGCTGAACGAGTTCCTGACTCGTGAGCTAGCTGAGGACGGCTACTCTGGCGTGGAGGTGCGCGTGACCCCAACCAGGACTGAGATCATCATCCTGGCCACAAGGTGATTAACTCTCCTTCAGGGTATCTATAACTCTTCCTTTGGTTTGCTCTCAGTTGTTGGGCCTGTCATCATTACAAATTTTACTAGACGATAAATTGTCCAATTAGTGATTGTTATAAGCGGTAATATTGTGTTGAGACCAATTTTAAGTAGGTTACTGATAATGGTAGTGGCATAATATTCTAAGTTTTTCTTCATAAGTATTAATAAACTTTTGTACATAACACTCCACACTGCAACTACAGACACCTTAAATATCCTAAATTAAAAACAACCAAAAGTAAATACAAAGGAAACAACACACAACTGACATAAATAAAATGGATTACAGTATGACGTCTCTATAAACAGAAATGCTTTTCAAAAAATATTAATAGTCAGAATGGATCTTATTTTAATCTATAATGTGATTAATTGCTTGTTGTGACAGGATTATTTGTTGTTGCCTGTTGGTACTTCCTTTTATAATCTACTGTACTAAGATAGAATGGAGAGATTACATAGCTTCTCTTCGTGTGTCCAGGATTTGTTTGATCAGATTATTTTAGAAATTCATGATATTCTTCGGTGTTGTATCATCAGAGATTACAAGTCATTTCGGATTTGTAGAGAGACCGTTTAGTTGACCAATCTGTACTTTTTTTTGTTTGTAAATAACCTGCTGATAACAAAGAATAAATCGTCTAATTTCAACCACAATTGTTGTTTTTTAGCCTCTAAATACACATTTAATACAGTAGAAAGTGGAAAACAGTCCATATTGGACCCTGTACTGGACCAAGAGGATGTTTGATTACTTCTGTCTACAGCACATTTTGAAACGTTTTTTCTGTTTTCAGGACCCAGAATGTTCTGGGAGAGAAGGGCCGTCGGATCAGAGAGCTGACCGCTGTGGTCCAGAAGCGGTTTGGCTTCCCTGAGGGCAGCGTGGAGGTGAGCCAAGCAGAACAACCTTCATTGAGGTCAGGGATGACCCAGTCCAGTCCTCCAGAACTACTGTCCTTGCTGCCCAACACGCCTCATTTTTTTTTCTTGCATGTTTGAGAAATCATTTATACTCCATGGCAACCATTCAGCTGTGAAAAACGCCTTGGTGGACCTAGCCCCGCCTTCGAGGCGCAACTCCTCCTCTTATCTCGTTTACAAGTTTCTGATTTTCCACCTCACAGAGCAGTCCTCTGCCGATATTCCCCCTCAGCTCCTTCAGACTAGCCTGTAGCAATTAGCAAACGCCTTGTAGTGACTATTTGTCCAAAACTCAAACAAAAATTCTTATTGTAAATTAATCAGAAAGTAAGTAAAAATAAACTAAATAATCTAAATTCTAAAATTTAACTGAAAATAGAGAAATAGCTCCTACACACCTGGTGGAACTGCTGCGCTCAGAGGAGCTACTTCTCAGTGAAACCCTGGTAAAAACGTTAAAGGTTTTATAGAGGAGCCATGTAGTGATGACTTCCTGAAGGAGGAGTATCTTAAAGAGCAGGAGGTTTTAAAAGACAGAGGTCCAATTTCAAGGCGTTAACTTTCAGAGTCAAATTTGTCATATTTGATGAAACGGCTGAAGGTAACATAATGTAACACAATGTGCTTGGAAAACACATAATACTGTCCCTTTAAAGCATCTAAAGTTTCATATTTTTCTAATCTCTGATTCCCCTTCTGTGATGATTCGATGACGAGACGGAACAGGAACCTCTCTGGTTCTGCAGGTTGCCGGTTCAGAACCACGTTCTGTGGTTCTGCTCCAGTTCCTCAGATCCAGGGTTCCTTTTCACGTGAAGACACTGAGGCATTTGTCTGAGAAGGGTAGAAAACAGTTTCACAACTAGGAGCTTATTTACATAAATCTGTGCATTTAATTTAACTACTGCAACCTCTATGTAGATTTTTAAAATTTATGTAGTTTACTTGTGATGCTTAACTACGTTTGAACTGTTTCTTTTTTCAGTTGTATGCTGAGAAAGTTGCCACCCGTGGCCTTTGTGCCATCGCCCAGGCTGAGTCTCTGCGCTACAAGCTGCTGGGAGGCCTGGCAGTGCGAAGGTAAGCAGAGCTTAAATAACCAACAAGAGATGCTCAGACCAACCCGACTTTTAGCTTTGTTGCTGTTGATTTAGGCTGCATTCACATCAGCCATGTTTAATCCAACTACAGTTCATTTGACTAAAACATTTGGTTTGTTTGGGGAGGTGTGAATGTGAACCAAACAAGCAAACTCTGGTCCGCCTAAAAACCTTGAAGTGAACACTGGCATGGTTCGAATAGATGCGCTCCAAAAGTAGGAAGTGGATTACAGAGCAGGGCATTCTGGGTAAAACAACCAAAACAAGCCAGAAATTAATTTCAGAAGACAAAAGAGAAATCCTACATCCGTTAAAATCTGGCTCTCCTCCATTGTTAACATTTTCTGAAGAGGGAAGTTGAGCTGAGCGTTTTCTTTAGAGGTTTTTTATCGTTTCCTTCAGTAGTTCAGGATTATCGGGTGTGAAAACATCGTCCAGGACGCAGAGCTTCAGGCTGGAGGTGCTGATTAAAAATACTAATTTATCATATTATGAAACTGATAAACTCAGTTGGAACTGAATTTTATTTTATGCCGACTCCGATCGGATCTAAAAACCGACAATTTGACAACTTTAAACGTGTAACTTTATGAGATGAACCAAGATGTCTTTTTACAGGAGACTTTTCACCAAAGAACTTCACCTTAAATTCACTTTCTAGAACCCAGATAACCTGGTTTTGGATCAGATGAGGCTGTTCTGCTGAGCTTCAGGTTTTAATCCTCTAAATGTTTTAATTGTTAACTGCTCAGCTTCAGTCCCTTCAGTGATGAGACGATGACGAGTCGGAATTGGTCTCTCTGGTTCTGGTGGCTGGTTCTGATCCACGTTCTGTGGTTCTGCTCTGGTCCAGCAGAACAGCGAGGCTTTTTCGGTTGAAGACATCGAGGCATTTGTCTGAGAAGGGTGCAAATATTATTTCAGTAATCAATTATTCTGACAATTAATTGGATAAATTGATCTGACTGCAGATTTTTATACATTAGAAATGCATCAGAAAGATGAACATAAACAAATTACTATTGTTTTGTTGCCTGAAATGCAACAAAATTGTATATTTTTGCACAGTTTTGGATTATTTACTGTTCTGAATATGTTGTTCTTTTAGGAAATGATCTTTTTTGAGTCTACATAATCCAGTTCAAAAATGGATTACTAAATTAGTTGATGATCATTTCATTAATTGATTAATCCAATAATTTGGTGCAGTTGTTAAATTAAAAGTAATACTTTTGGGTTGTTGCTAATTCAGTTAGAGATTCAAACCTGGCTATTGTTATTTCAGCCAGGAATTTTATTTTGCAATAAAATTCCTGAAATTGATTAAATTTTCTTGCTTTTTTTTTTTTTTTTTTTTTTTAGACCTGGTTGTTATAAAACAGATTTTCTCTGGTTTATTTGCTTTCAGGGCTTGCTACGGCGTTCTGAGATTCATCATGGAGAGCGGCGCCAAGGGCTGCGAGGTCGTGGTCTCTGGGAAGCTGAGGGGTCAGAGGGCAAAGTCCATGAAGTTTGTGGACGGCCTGATGATCCACAGCGGAGACCCTGTCAACTATTACGTGGACACGGCGGTTCGCCATGTCCTGCTGAGGCAGGGTGAGTACCGGCCCATTTCCTGTCCCTCCAAACGCCCAGACTGATGAAATAAACCAGATGATTTCACTTTGGTGTTTTCAAGGTTTGGAAAGTTCTTGATTTCTGCATAAGGTCCTTGAAAGTTGTTGATATTCAAACTGCAAGGTTCACTAATTGATGTTTTTATCGACAGTTTTGCATACAAACATACCTGGGCGTAATAATGTCAAGCAAAATATATTAACCATTAACTTCAAGATGTGTGTTTTCAGGAACAAAGAGCAAAACACATCCAATTATAATAGCTATTGTAAAAAACATGTATTTTTAATATTATTAAAATGTATTTTTTAATAAAAATGTAATTTTCTCTCAGTCAATAAATAAATTTTGAATTTGAATAATAAAATAGTGAATAATACAAAAATCTGTAAAAAAAAAAAAAAAAATACAATAAAAATAAAAACTAAATTACATTGACGTAAGAAATGCTATAAATGGCTGCCATTTAGTGTAGAATTTGTTCAGGTTTCTACTTTCAATAAACTGCACAGTTTTATAATTAATTACAATCTAAAATTTAGAAAACATTATTTTGGAAACCAGTTATTTTCAAGACATATTTTCTTCTCGCTCTCTGAAGTTGGGGGGGGGGGTGGAGAGAGGCGCGCAAACAAACGTAAGATGGTGGGGAGGAAATAGACCCGGGGACAGACGAACGAACAAACCTAATGTGGGGGAGAGACGACCAGTAGACCAGGAGACAAACGTAAGTCCAGGGTGAAGCAATACAGGATATTTACGGCACCTTCGCTCGTCACACTCAGAAACTCATCTACCAGCCATGTACCACCATGATGATTTCCGCCACCCGTTGTTGAGACCGGGATGATTTGAAATGTATTGTGCGGTTTGTCCGTAAAGCTACACTTTCACTGTAAGCATCATCTACTCAGCCGCCTGCCGTGTTCAGTCTATCTGCTCCCCTGTATAAATACTCCTGGAGCGCTCGCTCTTCCCGCCGTTCGCTCTGAACCAGCAGCTCCCGGAGGAGAAAGGCTGCCGTACTCCAGGCATCGCGCCAGTCATTTCAAAGATGCTTATTGGTCCCCCAAAAACGATGAATCAATTGTTATCAATCAATAAAATCCCCATGGGCCGAACTTGAAAATTGGACGTTATGCTGCTAACACTTAGCTGTCGTCAGCAACTCGAGGAAGAAGTCAGAGCTCCGCGCAACGCAAATAATGTCCCTGCCGGAACACGGTGCACTAAATAATAAAACATAAATTAACGAAGCTTCGAGGCAGGTAAATTTTCCTCGAAGAATTTTAATAATTGATGTACTCGAACCATTCGAGGAATAATTTCAGCCTTACATTAAACAACATTATTGAAATTTGTTGAATTAGTGTTTTGTTCTCGGACCAGTCAGGTGTATCAGGCGTGTGAAAGAGACATTTCAAAACATAACATTTGTTTTATTTTAATTTGTCTTGTTATTGCTATAAAATGTAGAATACAGTCACAAGGCTTTATGAATAACAGTAAATGAGATGTAATGGTGAATTGAAACTCTTCTTTTAGTTCATTTGTATTGTTTTTAACTCCAAAGTGGTGCTGGAAAAGTTTCCTTGCCTTGAAATTGGTTGAATTTTACTGCGGGAAAAGTAAAAATGGGTTGTTGTTGGTTTCAGTGAGACTAGCAAACCCTGAATCTTTGTTTTTTCTGTTGTATTTTAGGTGTGCTGGGCATCAAGGTGAAGATCATGCTGCCCTGGGACCCCAGCGGTAAGATCGGCCCCAAGAAGCCGCTGCCCGACCACGTCAGTATCGTGGAGCCCAAGGAGGAGAACCTGCCCACCACACCCACGTCAGAGCAGAAGGGGGCCAAGCCCGAGGTGCCCGTCATGCCCCAGGGAGTCGCTGTACCCACCGCATAAGAGGGTAAGAAGAGTCGGAGAGTTCCTATTTTCAGTTTTAATCATTAAGGCCTTTGATTTTCTTTATAGTTCAAGAAAAAAAACTAATATTTTGGAGCTACAACTGACCTTTTAGTTTATGCAGAAATAATAAAAGCATCCTGTATGATTTCTGGGTCCTCTCAGTGTCAGGCGTCTGAAAAATGGCTCCAACTGTAATAATATGGCAACATTTAATGATTTTACAGAAAGGGAAAATATGAGAAAATCAAAGTTGATCAGGACTGCATTAATTATTTTATCTATTGACAATCTGGTAGGAAAATGACACATTCTGCAGAGTTTTTCATTTAACCACTTAAGCCTTTTGGATATATTAGAAATGCATTAAAACATAAAAATAAATTAACTTTTAAAGAAGAAAATAAACATTTTATTCTCTAAAATGCAATAAAAGCATTCCTTTAATCAGAACCAGGTGAAGCTAAAACTACTTGATGAGTTTTGGTTAAAAGATAATTACAGGGATGTTTGTTTTTAGTCTTGAATGTAAAATCTAAACGCATTTATAATCAAATACTAAATTAATTAACGGTTATTTCAATAATCAATTCATTGCGATTAATAGTTTGAGCCCTGAAATTAATCAACTGAACTTGGGAAATTAAAGACAGTATTAAATGTCTCCACTAGGAGGAGCTCTCATCCCATCAGTCCTACAGGTAGAGTTGAAGAAATGCAGCATTTAGATTTAAAATTAATGACATAGTTAAAGATGCTCAATGTAGGGCATCTAAAATATCAGCTTATCCCTCTGAAAACACATCAAGCGACAATATTAACCTTTTTTAGTTTTAATAAAATGATGCATAAATAGAGATTTTCTTCTGTTTCAGACCTTTGAGACAATAAAAACATTTCTGAAAAGCTAAATTGACAAGTGGAAACAAACAAATCCATAAGACAGTCCAGTTAGTAGCCCTAATTAAAACTGAATTTTAAGGAAAATGTTTGTGTTTTTCTTAGTATTTATTTACATCCCTTCCTTGATGAGACGATGACGAGTCGGAACTGGTCTCTGTCTGGTTCTGGTTGTGACTGGTTCAGTTTCACGTTCTGTGGTTCTGCTCCGGTCCATCAGACCAGCGAGGTCGTTTCAGTTGAAGACATCGAGGCATTTGTCTGAGAAGGGTTGAAAATGTGCAAAAATTGAGACATTTCTGTTCAAAACTGTAGAAAAACTGAGAAGTTCAGAATTTACTGAACTGTTAATTATTTTATTTGACGTAAAATGCTAAGTGAAACTGGGTTTTAATTTATATTCTTTTGCTTTTGCAGGTTTTTAACCATTCTACCGGATGGGTTGAAGTCTCTGGCATTTTTGTGTACAAAACAATAAAATCTGGAAAAAACACTTTTTGAGTTTTGGTCTTTCTTTCAAAACTTTAACATTTCAGTGGGGCTGAAAACGCATCACATTATAAGCGTTTCATATCAACTGACATCAGTAATTATTCAGTAGTTTTTTTTGTTTTAAATATGTGAAATGCTACCAAACTGGTGGCATTTGTCTGTTTATCCAGTTTTCACCGCCATTTTTTTCCCCTTTGAATTCAACGTCTTTTTACACAAAAACAAAATGTGTATCCACATTTACTACTATTATTTAACAGCTATCACTGTTGGGACAAACGTAACAGTGATGGCTGATTTAAAAAGGAAATAAAAACAAAGCCGATCATTTAAGCAGTTATGACGAGTCACGGTGGCGAAAAGTTCAACTGCGGCTGCGCAAGTTACTCGACAGGCTGTTGCTTGGTAACCAAATCGCGAGTGAGTCGCTAGGTAACCAAAGAGTGAGTTAGCTTAGCTGGCCGTGGGAAGTTAAGCGGCGGTTCTGGGTCGGAGTTCAGTGAATATTCTGTTATCGCGATATATTCTATTGATTTATTGTCTGGCCCTGCTTCTCAGGTGTAAAATTAAAAGAATATGAAAAGACTCCGACCAGCTTTATCTGGCGCTGAAAATATGTTCAGACACAACTCGTCATATATTAGTCAGTGGTAGGGATGTAAAGAATCATCTGAGGTGGTCTTTGATAATCTACTTCAGTAAAGCTGCTCTGCTCTGAAGAAGTTAATAAAAACAATAAAGAGTATGTGGGTGTGGCTGGAGGTAAACAGAAAGGCATTTGAGAGGGGAGTTGAGATGCTTCACTTGGTTTTAATTTGTTACACAATTAAGTTGGTAAAATAGCTTCTGAACGAAATCAGTGGTGATACCTGTGAACTTTTATTGGTGGAAATTAATGCATCTTCACCCCATGGAATAGCATATGATCATGATTTATTAAACTGATCAGGATACTGAAATGTGTCAATTTGATCAGCTTGTTGAATATAGTACTCCATATTTTTGTAATGATAGAAAATTTAGTGTTTAATTACAAATTAACGCTAGTAAATAAAAACAATAGCATCCATTCAAATGTAATTTTTGTGTATCCTGTCTGCTCCGTGTCTTTTTGTTATATAAAATATTTATTTAGATTTATAAGTAAATCTTAGAAACACTGGTTGCTAAAGTAATTTTCATTTGTCCGGTGAGATACTCTTCAGACCGGTTTGTAATAATGCAGCAGAGTGAGACATCTTCCCACCGTTTGAAGCTCATGGTTGGATCCGGGTTAGGCCACGCCCCCTAGCTGCTACCTGCTCGACTCCTCGGTCCCACCTGGACTTTCAGAGGACGCAAGATGAGTCTGCCGGACTACAAGTCAACTGGTAGACAACCTTCATCTGTGCTATCGGTAAGAAATCTGACTCATCGCGTTGATTTTTGTTTGTTTTCGGGTTGAAGCTGAAAGCTGCGGGAAAGTCTCACCTGTCCGAGGAACAGGTGTCTGGAATACGGGTCTCAATATTTATATTAGTTTGTGGAAAGTGACGCGGTTGGGTGCAAATTTTTACAGTATTTGTAGTGCAGATTACCAGTTATTGATAAGTTTGTTTGGTGATTTGCTGAGCTGCCCTGATTGCTGGATCCACAGATAATATCTGACTTTGAGTTGTAGGCGTCTCGCGAAATCAGCTGAGAACAAGTTTGTCGACTTATGTGAGGCTTTACTGCAACTCAAGCACGAATGAGCTACCAATAGTACTCAAGTTAAATGACTTTTGTAGCTTAAATTGATCAAATTAACTTCTTACTATGGTTCATTTTTAGTTGATGATCGTGCACTGAAGGTAAAAATGTGCTGTTTCTTTGCAGATTCAAGTTTGACAGAGATCAATATTTATAATTGTGGCACTGACTTTACTCAATCTTACAGATTTACAGAGCGAAAAGACAAATACCGTCTATGGGTTTTCCAAATCTGGTCTGAATGGTATAAATTGAATAAACTAAAGAGCATAAAAACATTCAAAGTATTTCACTTTGTTGTTGTTTATTAAACTCATTAAAGACCTAAAATAGGTCTAAGAATGATTTGAACCACCTAGCTGTATGGAAAGCCAAATGTGCCTCAAATCCAAAAGGATATTTACACAGGAAAATTTTAAGAACAGCAAATAAAATAATCTATATTTACATCAACAAAAAAGGTACAAATTATTATTTTAATCTAGAATTTATTTAATAAATATTTTTACTTTATGCTGCAGAACGTCATGAACTTGTTTTCTCTTTCCACCTTGCAAATTCACGCAATGTGGAAAGAGAAAACTTTTTCATATTGTGCTCCCTTGCAATAAATGCTTGCAAGTGAAACTCTGGTTTATTTTGTGTACATTCACAGTAGTTGCCTTTCCATTAACCTTAAAACTGCAAAAATTGGAATTAGCTTAATAAAAACCCACCAGTGGAAACACTTTTTTGTATCACGAGTAACATAATCAACAACTGGATGTTACTACTGGCAGAAAAAATGAAGAAGACGACAGGAAGTAATTTGAGGATGATGGCAAATCATTTTTTAGTAGTTTGTCACATGAACAAACGTATTCACGTGTGATTTTAACTGTACTTGATATTTAATAGAAACACCGCAATTGCAAAATTGTATTTTTTAGATATTATCAGAATATCAATACATTTTGGAAACGCAGCCAGTGTTTATTTGTTCTTAACAATATGGTGCAAGAAAATAGCTGAAGATGTATCTGATAATTGGGTGCTAGTGGTTGTTTTTATGATGTCCTTCAGAGGAAAAATAAAACATATTAGGAGACTGGGCTGCACGACTACCAGCAGGAAAGAGATTCCAACCAAAACTACCAGTAGATGGCGCTATTACCCCGTTAACATGATTAAAAATAGTCTGAATAGTTTGGACGTCTCTGTTATTTATTTACTGGAATAAGACAAAGTTAACTCACAAGTAACTTTGCAGAGAAATAAATACTAGTTCCACTGGCAGATTATTTCACTTATAATAATCTGCCACCAGATTATTTCACTCATAATAATCTGCCACCAGATTATTTCATTTATAATAATCTGCCACCCATGTTCAAAGTGAAAAAAAATCTGCCATTGTAACTAGAACTTTTTCTTTGATATTAAGAAATTTTGACTTAAAACAAGCTCTTGTATCTTGTTGAAAAGTTACTTGTAAGTTAGTTATGTCTTATTTAAAGTAAAGTAGGATATTTGCACTAGAAACTGCTTTTCAATACAATAATGATAACAACAAAAGAAGCATTTTACGATATATTTGATTCAAATTTTAACTACATTCACCAATTTAATTATTTCATTGAGTAATAAGTGAATAAGTTTAGAATGTTTCATTATTTATATGAAACATATGTTTCCAGTTTCAAGATTCAGGGTTTGCTAGTCTCACATAACTATAATACGTTATTATTTGTGGATTTACTCTGAGACTTTTATTGCAATATTATCTAGAACCTGTTGTAAGGAGAAAACGAAAAGAAAATGATTGGGATGTTTTTAGAAGCAGCTGAGACCCAAATGGAAGTATAAAAATGTAAAATGTTAATTTTAATCTCGTTCAATGGATCATAAATCCACATCCTCGTCTTCAAGACACTGAATTTATTCTGTCTGGTTGTTTTAAAACTCTTTGTGATTGTTTTCCTACCTCAGCACTCTCCTGTGGTTCAGCTAAATGTCGGGGGTCACCTGTTCAGCACCACACTGAGCACGCTCAGAAGACACCCGGACTCCAAGATGGCGGAGCTGTTCGGCTCTCAGCCCAAAGTCAGCACCGACGCTCAGGGACGCTTCTTCATTGACCGCGACGGTTCCCACTTCGGAGCCGTTCTGGAGTTCCTGAGGTCGGAGAAGCTGCCGACGGAAAACATCCGGGAGGTCCGAGGCACGCACGATGAAGAGCTGTTTTTAAATCACTCTGTAAAAGGGCTGCAGCGATTAATCAAATTACTCAGTTACTGGAATAATCATCAACTGATTCAGTAATTAATTAATCGTTAACTGGAGTATACAGACTCAAAAAAGGGTAACTGTTGAAAGAACAACAAACTCAGAGCAGCAACTGAGTCAAAAATGTACAAAAAATATAAACATTTTGCATTTAAGATAAAAAAAATCTTCTTTTTCTGTAAATATTTTCTACCCAGATCCTCGAGTGACAGTTTTAGCTTCAACATCTGTAATGTGCTATTAAGCACTTTTTGCTAGTTATTAATTGGTCAACCCAAAAAGAATCAATAAATCAACCCTGCACTGTATTGATAAGTCAAGCAGGAAAGGCTGAGGTTTTCAAATGTTGATGTTAGAAGTATTTCTTAGCTGCAGATGCATCTTTTAAAAACAGACCTACAAATGATCAAATATTCACGAAAAGAAGGCAATGTTATTGCATTTTAGGCAATAAAATGTTTATTTTCTTATGTTAAAAAGAAGAACTGAATTATGTTTAACTGCATTTTCTAAATATATTTCTGATATTATATAAATTAAGCATGAATGTTGATGTGAATCTGCAAAATGTGCCATTTTATTATGTAAAAACTGACTTTTTTGAGTTTTACATCACGTTAAATGTTAGACCTTTATCAAAAACACACATTGAGTGTTGTACTGATTCTTTTGTGCATGTTTGAGAAATCCTTTAATCTCCATGGTACCGTGTACAAAACGCCTCCCCAGAGCTGCAGTTTTCAACCGTCTCACAGAGCAGCCTTCTCCCACTCAACTCCTTCAGACTAGCCAGCAGCAATTAGCAAACACCTGGTGGAACTGAACATCAGCTGAGCTCACTATAGGAGCTACTTCTCAGTGAAATGCCGGTAAAAATGTTAAGAGGTTAGTAGAGGAGCCATGTTGTGAGGACCTCCTGAAGGTGGAGTTTTTAAAGAGACCGAGGCTCAATTTCGAGGTGTTCAATTACAACAGAAGCTAACATAATTACTTGACTGAGCTATAAAATGGCACTAGGTGCCTGGAAAACGCATAATTCTGCCCCTTTAAATAAAAAATGGGCAGAATAATCAGAATAATTGATAAATTAGTCATAATATTACCGTTAGCTCCAGCCCTGCATTGTGACCTGTGTGTGTGTCCAGGTGTATACAGAAGCAGTCCACTATAACATCAAGCCGCTGATCAAACGTCTGGAGGAGACGCCTGAGCTGTTTGGGGAGCTGGTGGGAAGACAGCAGTTCCTCTCCAGGGTCCCGCACTACAAAGAAAACATCGAGGTCAGCTGCTTCCTGTTTTTAACGCTTTCTCTGCTCCTTTAATCCCAGAACCATCTCCTCTTTACGTCTTTCTTTTTCTTATATAGTCAAGTGAAAGTTTACATTTACAACAACCTCAGTCAACCAAAGTGGTTCCTAACATCACAGGTAGATGAGTGATATAACAAGAAACAAAATTGAGTTTGATATAGACAAACAATAATGAAAACAATAGTAGAATTTGGCAGTAAAGTACCAAAAATAGCATGAATAAAAACCAAGACACACTTCATTTCAGTTGCAGCAATTTCCCCAAAACTTTAATCAGTTAAGTACAAATTCACCCCCTTTTTTAACTGTTTATAAATTAGGAGCAAAGCAGCGCTAGTTCTAAGCTTGTTGCTTGTTTACTGTTGTCATAGCAACTGTTATGAAAGAGTAGGAAAGAGTATTTTATTCTATTCTATTCTAGTGCATTTAATTAATAAAAGAACTAAGTCAGATTTTTACAGCTTACAATTAGCTACACATTAGCAAGAAGCCCTTAGAAACGTTAAAATCTTCTGTTAGGTTCTGATCCGTATTGCCAGAGCGGAGGCCGTGGCCGCGCGCCGCTCCACCATACTCATCTGCGTCATGCGCACGGAGGACGACCTGGGTTTCTATGACAACGCCGTGAAAAGCCTGGAGGACGGCAAGGAGTCTGCGGTGACGTTCGGGCCGTGGAAGGCCGAGCCGTCCGTCAGAGACCTGCTGGACTGCGTGAAGATGGACATCGAGAGTCGCGGCTACAACGTTAGCATCCAGGCGCACGCGCCCGAGCGCAGCTTCCTGTCCAAGAGCTACGACTTCTTCTACAGACTCACCTTCACCTGGTGGTGACGAGTCTGTGGGTTCAAACTAAACGACTGCACTTTATTACTTAATTATAATGAGCTGCACCTTCTGGTTTTCTTACGAAATAATGTTCAATCGAAATAAAATACACCGCTCTTTATTTTAAAGGGATTTGTTATGTAAAATTCACTTTTTTTTACTTTAATTTTTGTCTCTAATATTCGTAAAACCAGCCAAAGTTGCGTTTTTTGGGAATAAACTAATGTTTTTTTGGTGTCTGGAAAATAAACCATTAAAAAAACCTCCTGATTGTTAAAGTTGCAGTATGTAATTTTTAGAAAATATGTGATTTTCAAATATTTGTTAAAACTATCACCATGTCTCGACAATATGATATGAGACAGATACTGTGCTAAAAGATCGTTCTCCTCCACCTTTTTTCTGAGCTATTATTACCAAAAACAACCAATCAGAGCCATGAGGATTTAAAGTTGTCAATCATCCTCATGAACGTGATGCTAAATGTATTATTGGCGGAGAAACAACTTACAGGAAAACACAACAAGATCTGCTGATGGGGAGTTGTACTGTAGCAGAGAACAAGATGATTGACAGCGTTAAGACCCACCTCCTTGCTCTGATTGGTTGTTTCTAGTTAGCACTGGGAGAAGGCAGAGAAGCTTGATTTTATTTATTTTTTTGACAGATAATCTTTCTCATACTCTCAAGATATAGTGACAGTTTCAACAGATATTTAAAAATGTATATTTTTTATAAAAGTCATATAGCAACAGCACGGCGCTGTTACCTAGCGACCCAAGCTGAGATCCAGCATGTTTGGTCAGCTGGTTTACCACTGACCAAGATAATTGTTTTGTTGTCGACTTATCATTCTGAAACGACTTTCTGCATTCTAGTTGGTTGCGCAGGAGGCTTCACTTCTGCTTTTCAAAGATGTACGGTTGTATAATTGTGCAGCCATTTTCATGTGCAAGTGTAAATGTTGAGATTTCAAAGGAGAGTGGCTAGATAAGCAGCTTATTTGGATTTAAAGTGACAAGAGGCCCTAAAACAACAAAAAATGTGATGAACATGTTTTGTGTAGGCCATAGATTTATTCTAACCTTTTCAAAGAAGCATAATAAGTCACTTTTAAGTTGAGCAATATTCGTGCGAAGTGTTTTATGTCCGTCGTTTTAACGTCAGGCCTGCAGTCATCCTCTTCAAAATGTGTCGCTGACGTCACACAGGTTTTTATTTCACCGCTTTGAACATTTTCACAGCTTTCTGAGGGGATTTCACTCTCTGCAGACAATACTGCGTCAAACCCCCGATACTGGGCAATCCGCAGCGCACTCACTGATGAACCGAAATGTGTGAAGAGGCAAAAGATGAACCGTAAGCAGAGCAGCTGCCCCGGCGTCGGCCACGTAACATTTAAGAGCTGCCAAACCACATCCTGTCAGGATGAGGGGGGGCAGAAATCTGCTGGTGTCCAAAGGGCCTTGAATGCACCGCCTTTATTCTAGAACGAGACAGCATGTCCTGTTAGGTGAAAGGGGAAATCACAGAGTCTGAATGTAATGTTGATTCAAACGTTTCAGTGGAGGAAGTAAGTATATCCTGGTGTCTGTTCTACTGATTTAATTCTTTAGAAACAGTTAATAACAATAAATGCACAGGCTTTAAAATAACAATTTGACTTAAAAGATTAAGAATAAGTGTCATGAAAGTTTTGCTTTCCAGTCAAAATGCCATCAGTGCAACATCCTGAACTGTTTGTAAAAAAAAAAAAAAAAAAAGCATTTTCACTAAAAAGAATCTGTAAATGTGTTACATGTAATGAAATTAAGTTTATCCAAGCAGATATATTAACTTTATTAAGGTGTCAAGCTAAACAAACATAAGTAAATCTGGAACTACGTTCTCTTCAAAGAGCAGAGTCCAAACTTTTTGTCATGTGGGAAAAAATAGCAAAGTCGAAAGTTTTGTGGGCCGGGAAAAAACCCCCTAATAAAATAATTTGTTTTTTTCTGTCATAATAGATCCAAAACTTGAAAGGATTTTCCACATTAGCTGTATTAAATCAAGGTTTTTGGATTTCATTGAACAAATTTATTTGTAGTGATAAAAACAGGATTTGGTTCACTTTTTCAAAACATTGTTAAGTAAATGACTGTTTTGGTTGCAGCAAAATTGCCTTTTCAGAAAATGTTTCTGCAGAGACATGGTTCTATACTCAAAGCTTGGTCATAAAAACATATGAATACTTTGTGTTGTGCTTAAAATTATGTTAATTTAAAAATAAAAAGTCTCCATCTGCGTCAACAGCCTGTGCTAGACAGGACAGGGTTGCAGTTTGGAGGCCATAAAAAATCAGTCCAAGGGCCACAAATGGCCCCCGGCCCACATTTTGGACACACCTGCTTTCATAAAAAACGCCTCAATCCAAACATTTTGTATGGAAACCATCGACACGGCGTTCTGAATCTCCTACAAAGTAAAATCCAAAGCTTGTTAGAAAATATCCAGATTCTCAAAAAGCTTCTGTCTTGCCTGTTAAAATAACACAAATTCTAGTTTCTAGTCTAGCAGTGACATGACATAAGACAATGTTGCAAAAGTTACCATTTGTTTTTATTGGTCCTCAAGCATTGCACTTTTAGAAGTCAACCTTAAAAATTAATAATACAAAGAATAATTTAAACAGGCAGATAAGAACAAAAACAATGGCGGATAGCTTTGTGCTACTTAGCCTGTTCAGTTTAACAACATTTCTGATAAAGAACAAACTTTACATGAGAACTTTGTTCAGACGGGTTACATTTATATAGTTATATGTTTCTATATACACAGTTGGGTAGTAACTGGTTACATTTACTTGAGTAACTTTTTAAAAAAAAAAAGTTTACTTTTAGGAGTATTTTTACTTTTATTTGAGTAATTTTATTATGAAGTATTTCTACTCTTACTTGAGTAAAATTTCTGGATTTTCTTCCCACTGAATGAAAAACAAACATGTTTTAACCAAAAATTCACCAGACAGACACACACCTGCAGATTCTGTTAAAGTTTTATCAGTTTTTTGATAAACTGATTTGGAAACATTTTATTTTGCCTGATTGTGTTAATTTTTGTTACTTATATAAATTATTGTCATTTTGGTCCTTAAAATACCAAAATTTCACGCAACTTTATATTTTTGTCCGTCTGATGATGTTAACATTTTTAAATATTAAATGATTGGTAATTTGATCTCAGTACTTGAGTAGACTTTTTTACAAAATACTTTTTACTTTTACTTTAGAAAAAATAAGTGCTACTCATACTTGAGTTGAACCTGGGTACAAATATTCTACATTTTGATGAATAATTCCTGCCTATGAAACACATCATGATCTTTTCTCATCCTTCTTTATCTGGCACCATGCTTTTTCTTTTAAATAACTTTAAAAATACTTGCACCAACCCTGCAGGACTAACAGCAATGCCTCATGGTACAGTCAAAGCTAAACATGCAAATGATGCTTAAATACGATAGAAAATCCTGCAAACCAGCATTAGTGCAGTTTTCAAATGCAGCACAGTCAGCTTCGCGGACTATAGTTTTTTATTTTTTATTTTTACCATACACCCTATATTATAGGTCAAATCAAGTTTCCACAGAGCAGGTGTGGTGCCGGCTACATACAGTGTTTTCACCACAACGTGTCACAATTACACTTCCTAGAACAAAGGAAGAATAGAGGCAGAAAAGATGCAAACGACAGCATTTCACACCTCAGACCAGAAGTGACACTTGAGTAACAACAACAAAAGAGATCAGAAGATTTTTTTACTTTTTTTATTTCAGTATAATAAATGCCAGTTCTACCAACATCCTGTAACATTACTGGGCTATAACAGACTTTCCAAAGATAACCAAAGTTCAACAGCTAAAAACAGTTCTTACATCTCTCTTTTATTGTCTGTTTTATTGTAAGAAAGCAGATAAACTCATGTAAAATATTCAAAATAAGTGTCATGATCATTGTAAAGTGGTGTTGTATTAGATAAATGTGAAAATCCTAACATATAAAACTATATTTTGTCCAATATCAATAGAATCTGTTTGATAAGATCCAATCTTTCAGACGAGTCAGACGTGTGAAAGTACAGCAGATACTGCAATATGATTAATATCACAATGCATATCAAAATGACTAATACACTCAGTTATTTACCTGGAATTTAAAGTGATGGGCTTCAACAAAGTAGTGCATGATTGAAAAGTGGAAGAAGAAAAATAATTCAAAGGTTTTCAAATAGAAGCTGAAAAGTGTGGCTTGCTTTTGTTTTCAGCCCTTTTTTAAAATGCTCCTTCACTGTAATTACAGCTGCAGATTTTCAGGGTAACATCTCCAGCTTTTCTCATCTAGAAACTAAATCTAGTTTCTATTTTGTCTTCGTAAAATAGCTCAACAAAAAGTGTCTGAAAACAAAAATGTTCAAGTCAGGGTTGTAATCCTTTAAAAATAAAAAAAAATTCCACCAATCTTGAACAGGTTTTATTTCAGTAAATTCCTGTGTATGCTGAAGAAAAGTGTTCCCACAGCATAATGGAGCCACAACCGTGTTTCAATGTGAGGATGGTGAGTTCAGAATGATGTGTTGCTATTAGTGTTTATTTACTTTAATTAATTCAGTTTAAAAAGTTATAATCTTCCTGTTCACAGTTGTTGTGTCTTATGAAAGTCCAGTTAGACACATTTAAGCTTGTGGTTGTTATGTCAAAAAGTTAGAAAAGTTAAGAATGTTGATTTGAAGAGAGGTGTAATTATTTCCAAAATACCGAACTGGGAATTTTTAAGTTTAATTCAACAGTGCATAAAAACTTCAGATCAATTTAACTCAATGTTCTGCTTTAATTGCTAAGTTAAAAGAATAAAAGAAGGAAGTAAAACTAAGAAGTAAAGGGAGAAAATGTCAGATATTATGTCTGATGGGATATTTCCCTCTGACTTTTACCCAATAATAAGGACAATGATTTAAAAAGTGAATCAGAATCAGCTTTCTGATTTTTTCAGTTTTTCACAAACACAAGGAATTTGAGGAAATAAAAATGATTTTTAAAGAGAAACTTACAAATTATGGATACTCTTGAATCCCCAAAGATAAGTTGGGTCTTAAGTGTGACATAAAACACATGTTTTTTTGACAGTAGGATAAAGGTAAAACTATATTTTACCTTTATATAATATATTTTACCGTAATTCTACTGTCAGGAGTCAAAGTGTTCGTCAAATGAAAGAAAATGAAGGTGTGAAAATTATTTCTCAAAGCCAAACTGACGCTGACGAACATTTATTTTATTTATTTTTTTCCCCACCAGGGGGCTTTTTTGTGGGCTCTAGTGTCCCTTATGTTGACGGTAGGCTGACAGGGGTGGGGTAAGGAGAGGGGGGAGGACATGCGGCAAATGCCGCCGGGTCCGGGAGTCGAACCCGCGACGGCCGCGTCGAGGACTCAAGACCTCCAAATGTGGGTCGCGCTAATCCCTACGCCACCACGGCACGCCCATTTATTCATTTTATTTTAACATATTTGCATTTAATGGACTCTGGGCAGAGATTTGCTTAGAAAAGTAAGATGATACTTTGCTCACTGCACTGCAAAAACACACAACCGTTTTCTAGTTTCTAGTGCAAATATCTTAGTACACTTGAAATACGACAAAACTAACTTACAACTAACTTCTCAGCAACACTATTTAATAAATAATTTCTTTATATAGATTTTTTTAAAGTACTAGATTAACTGGCAAATAATTTCACTTAACAAGACATAAATATTTTCCAGTTGCTAGGTTGCTAGGTAACGGGGCTGGGCTTGGCAGGGGTTGCTAGGTAACGGTGCAGCGGAATATCCTACTTTTTCATGAATATTAAGATATTATCGACTTAAAACAAGCTGCTATGGCTTTCTGAAAAGTTACCTGTAACTTAGTTTTGTCTCATTTCAAGTGTAATAAGATATTTGAACCAGAAACTAGTGTGAAAATATTTGGTGATATTTTGTGTTTTTGCAGAGTGAGTCTCAAACCCTGAGCTAAAACATGTTTGTGTGCATGTGTACGTGTGTGTGTGTGTGTGTGTCTCAGAGAGGATGCTGCCGCCCTGCTGGCCAACAGGCTGCAGATGATGCTGCCCTGCAGTCCTGTTCGCTTCAGGTTCACACAGGAAGTGAAAAGCTGCTTTCTCAAGAGTTTGTTGCAGAATAGCTGAGAGGTGACAAGAGCGAAGGTGCAGAGGTTGAATCTCGAACATGATGGGGTTACAAATCTTTATCAGACTCCTGCCGCTCACATGTCTGCTCCAAACAGGTAGGATTCTTCGTTTTGATCTCATCTGATCAGGTTTTATGGTCTGGGTTAAAAGTATTTAAAGGTTTTCCATAATGGACTAAACTTCTGTTACATCCTAAATGTAAAGATGTATTTTTCTTATGTTTGTTTTAATATATTATTATAATATTAAATGTTGTGTTTTTATTATAATTAATAGCAATAAAGGCACCAATCTGTGTGCCTTTATACAAAAACACAAACTCTTGCCAAGTATTGTTTCTCTACTTTCTAGTGCAAATATCTTATTACACTTGAAATAAGACAAAACTAACTTATAAGTAACTCTTCCACAAGAAATAGGAGCTTGTTTTAAGCAATAATGCCTCAATATTGTTAAATAAATATGTTTTGCTGGTAAATTTGGTCACTTATAACATGGAAAAATGTCATCACTGAAATAATCTGCCAGAATTGACCAATATTAAGGAATTACTGACTTAAAATAAGCTCCTATATCTTGCTGAAAAGTTACTTATAAGTTAGTTTTGTGTAATAAGATATTTGCATGCCAAAGTATTAGGGCCGTACTAAGAAAAAACAACAGAATAAAGTCACAATATTATGACTTTATTCTTTAAATACTGTGACAAACTATGGCTCTAATACTTAATTGTACATTTGCAGGAGAAGCAAGACAAAAAACTTATGATTTTGTGTTTTTTCAGTGTTCAACAAGAGTCATACTGCAAAAGCACAAAATCTTAATTAGTATTTTTGTTCTAGTTTCTACTGCAAATATCTTACAAATAACTTACAAGTAACATTTTAGCAAGATATAGGAGCTTGTTTTCTGTAAATAATTTCTTAATATTGATTTAAAAAAGTACTAGGTCAATTTCTTTACAATACATTTTCCCGTGTTATAAGGTAAAATATCTGCCAGTGGAACCAGAACGTTTTAAAATCAATATTAAGAAATTATTTGCTCTTACATATTTCTGAAAAGTTACTTAGAAGTTAGTCTTATCTTGTGCAAGATATAGTTTTGCACAAATATCTTGCACAAGATATTGGACAAGATATTTTTGCCAAATCTATAGTAAGATTTTCTGTTTTTGCAGTGCACTTAATGAATTGAGTTACTTCAGTAAATTAATTTTCTAATTTACTTTATTTTCTAAGATCATTAGTTGAAGTTATCTTCCTTTAAGAGGACATCGTAGAAACTCCTGGCCTAATGCTGCTTCCCGTTTTGCCTCCAGGTGTGAGGAGTGTGAAGGATTCGATGTTTGTTTACAGCAGAATCGGAGACGTTGCCCTGCTGCCCTGCACCAAGCCGACCTCAGCCGGCTGCTCCTCCATCACCTGGACCTTCTTCAGAGGCGGCCTGGTCCGTTACAGCGAGGAGGTGACCGGAGGGCGGGTCAACCCCGACTCGGACAAATCCAGCAGAACCACCGTCACGTCCAACTGCTCCCTCGTCCTCAGCGACCTCACCGTGGAGGACGCGGGTTCGTACGTGTGTCTGGAGGACAAGGAGGCGGTCACCGATGTCTACCTGTCGCTGCTGAGCGTCAGCTCGGGTTCGCCGATCACGGAGCTCCGGCCCGGAGGGAACCTCTTCCTCACCTGCGTCCTCTTCACCTACTACGACGCGGGCAGCTGCAAGCCGTACTCCAACGTGTTCAGGGTCAACTGGCTGGATGAGGACGGAAAGCAGCTGCCCAGAGACGACAGAAGGTTCATAAGAGTGAAACATGTTACAAAGATCAATTTAGGGCTGAAACGATTAATCGGATTGCACTGCAAAAACACAAAATCTTAACAAGTATTTTTGGGCTAGTTTCTAGTGTAAATATCTGAGTGCAATTAAAATAAGACAAAACTAACTTACAAGAAACTTTTCAGCAAGATAAAGAAAAAAAACTAGTATTAACTCCACTGGCAGAATAATCTGGTACTTTTTCAATGATTATTGAATTATTGACTATAAAAGCTCTTATGTCTTGGTGAAAAGTTACTTGTAATTTATTTTGTCTCATTTCAAATATATCAAGATATTATCTGCTAGATAAATTACTGTATCGTCTGCATAGGGTTGGCAGTTAGAACATTTAAGGTAAATAGTTTGTATATAAAAACAGAAGAGCAGAGTTCCCAGTATCGACCCTTGTGGTACACCTAGGATACGTTTCTGTATTGGAGATTTGACACCATTTATTTTAACACACCAATGTCTACAGTCAAGGTTAGACTTGAACCAGATCAATGCTTGTTGAGAGAAATTTAGTTGTTTCAGTTTCATCAGAAGTTCTTTGTGGTTTAAAGTGTGAAAAGAGGGAATGCAGCTGCCAGGTGCTGCTAATGTACTGCTTTTACTTCACTAATCAGCTTCATTGTTCAACACAAGTTTATTCTACTTGTCTTTATTTGTGTGAAACCATAATTTTCCGGTTGATGACCCAGTTTGGGCCGAGCTTCCGCTGATGGACAGATGGCTCTAATTTCACTCTAGAGCGAAGTTTCCCAGTGTTATAGATGCTCTCTGCTCCAATAAACCTCATCCAAATGATTATATTACCTCCTTTATGCGCCATCTAGTGCTGGTTGGTAACTAACTGCATTTCCACTATAGAGGTGTATGCAAATCTGTCTATATTCTGCTAATGTCGAGAAAGTAATTTCCAACTAAAATCTGCAGGTATAAGGCAGCATTTATGCTAAAAGAAAGTAATAATTATTGAATAGTGACTAAAAGTGAGAAAAAAATCTAAATGTTGATGTTTCTTTAGATATTTTTGAGGCATTGTGAAAGGGATCCCCAGCCAGAAGCTAATGCTGATTAGGGGGAAAGGACATTTAAAAGCTTTCACTGAAAAAAATACAATATCTTAGTAAACTTTAAATAAGACAAAGTCCGTGATCGATACGTCGAGTAATAAAAAGTCACATTTAACATCATACATTTGCAAAAATATCACAAAATTCCTTTCGAATATTTCTAAATTAGCACCACAAGATCTGTGATTTTGGTTGCAAAAAAACCACAAAACCAATCACAAAATGTATTAATATTTTAATAGTTTAGTTTAAAGGCCTTTTAATACATTCTGGCACAACCAGCCCTTTAAGAACATTCAGATTTTTGATATGGCCCGAAATGAAACTGACTTTGGCGCCTCTGCTCTAGACCTATTCAAAGTGTTGGATGATAAGATGCAATCTATTCTGAAGACCTTATTATACAGAATATAAAATATGTATTTTGTCTCCGTTCAGGTACAAGCTGACTGAAAACACTCGGTGCAACGTCACTCTACTCATTAAGCTGCAAGCGGAGGACAACAACAGGAAGTGGAGCTGTCAGGTGGACACCACAAAGAACAAGAAAGTTACATTTCTGGACTTCAGATCCTCCTTTCTGTTTCTAAAGACCCACACGGACCAGACTGTGAAGCCGCCGGTCATAGGGGAGTGTCCCGCAGAGCTGCCCATCAGCCGGATCGTTCTGTGTGTGGCTCTGCCGCTCATGGTGTGCATCGTGGGATTCTTCACATGGAAATCAGACCACAAGAGAGCAAAGACCTCAGCTGCTGTCATCGAGCTGCAGGATGTTTACTGACTGACTGTGCTGAACCATTTGCTGCAAAGAAACTGTAAAATGCAGAATGGGTGTGTGACAGTCCACCTAAAATTAAGAAAATGGACAATTGTCCCTTGATACACTGTAAAAACACAGTCTGACCAAGTATTTTTGTCTGGTTTGTCTGAAATAAGACAAATCTGACTTCTAAATAACTTTTCAGCAACATATAGGAGCTTGTTTTCAGTCAATAATTTTTTAATATTGATTAAAAAGTACCAGTTCCACTGGCAAATTATTAGAAATGGGCGCAAAACCTTGTAGAAAAAAAACACAATTTCATAATTGTTGTGTTTACATTTAATATTGCAATTAAAATCATGCTTCTTTAAGTTTGTCCACACAATAAGTCATTAAAAAACATGTCACACCATCATCCTCTTTCCACTTCCTGTAATTTTCTTTGTCTTTTCCGCCAGTAGTGACATCTGGCTGTGGATCACATTTCGATTAAACCGTAAAACCACCTCATTCTAGCAAAAACATTTTTGAAATTGACAAGTTTCCATTAAGTGAATATATTTTTGTAATTCCAATTTGCTCAATCTTATGTTCAATGTAAACACAGCTACTCATAACAAGACATTTTTCCACCTTGTAAGTGAAATAATTTGCCAGTAGAAATTATACTTTTTGTAAATATTCAAGAATTATTCCCTTAAAACAATTATTCCCTTTAAACAAGCTCCTATATCTTACTGAAAAGTTACTTGTACATTTGTTTTGTCTTATTTCAAGTGTAATAAAATATTTGCACCAGAAACTAAACAAAAGTACTTGGTAAGATTTTGCAGATATTTGACACATGCTGTGCTTCAGTTAGATTATCTTAGAGGAAAATGCTTGATTATTAAAATGTTAACCTTGCAAAAGAGTTGCAGATATTTCAAGGTTTCTTTTTTCCCCATGCAGCTTTAATTTATTTAAAATCACGCTGTTCTCATTTGCAATAACTCTCATTTTAGTTCTCTTTATCAAACTGTTTACTTGACAGTGCTACTTTGCTGCTCTTGCACAACGGTGAATCTATTTTTCAGTGTCAGTTGCCGCAAATAAATAGGAAAACTCTGCACTGGCTTGCAAAAGTAGTCATACTCCAGAAGCTTTTTCACATTTTCTATGCATTGTGTAAAATCGGATTACATTGTAACTCCAGCTGTTTGGTGAAGGACTCAGAGGTTTGTTTAAATATTTAATTAATATTTATGTCCTATTATAACAGCTTAAACTAATACATATCTTGTAGATCATAATGTTGAAATAAGTTAGACCCTAAACATATTATTTTAAATAATGACTATTATGTTATTTCCTTGTTTGATTCATTTAATTTGCTTTATTTTAGCTGATTCAACGAGAATTTACCGTAAAATAATATGAAATAAAGAGATATTTAATTGGAACAATGGCTTTGTTATCACTTCTTCCACACAATTTTGGCTGATTTTTGGTTATTTAAATTTCAGCGTGGAATTGGTTAATTAAAACAAATATTTGTTAGAAAACTTAATAAATAAAATGGGTACACCTAATTCTTTCAATAAACATTAAACAATCTTTAAATAACAATTTATTAAAAGACATAAATCGACATAAATATGTACATAAAGTGAATTTACAAAAGGAAACTGAACGTCACATTGACGTTATTGTGAGTTCTACGGAAAGCTGAAAGGGACAATTCTGTGTTGTTGGTGCGAAACATCAGCTAGCTGCTTTTGCTAGAACATGGCAGCACATTTGAAAAAACGAGTTTATGAGGAATTTTCCAAAGTTGTTCAGGTAAACACAAGATGTTGTTTGTTTTTCTCGCTTCTTGTTCAGTTATAAACCAAACCGGAAAAACGGGGAAATATACCGACAAGATAACTAGCTGGTTAGCTAACGTAGCATAGCAACATTCAACCAGACTCAGTCAAAACCCAGTTTATAACGGTTACTGTGCTCTTTGGGATCGCTTTAATCGGTTCAAATATAGTATTTGGAGTTGATTTCAGTCGATAATGTGCCAGTTAGCCAGTTAGCTTTCCTTAACGCCAACTAGCAGGTAGTTTATAAATACAAACTGACATAAATAACGTGTATAATCTGTTCTGACAGGTCAAATTTATCAGCCGTTGAAAGCAGATAAGAGGATAAGAACCACATTTTAATGTGACGTTTTGAAGAGAAGTAAAAAATAAAAAAAAGCATGACTTTTCACATGTTTAGCTAATTAAACTGTAAAACGTGGCTTTCATTTGCATTCAGCCCCAGAGTCAATATCGCAGAGTCAGATTTTGTGGGATTATTTCTGCAGGTTTTGTGGTGTATATATCACTACAACTTAAAACATATTTGCACATTACTCTTTGCAAAATAACCAGAGTTCTGTCAGTTTAAATAAAATATTGATTGAGTTTAAAATGCTTTGTGTAATTAGAAGAATAAAATAACAAACCAGCAAAAAACATTAAATTACAGTGGCAAAATAATGGAAAACAATGACATGTTTAAAAACAGAATACACTTAATGATTATCACAGTTGTTATTTATCAAATTTGGCTGTAAACAAATGTTTTTTAGCCGTGATTTAAAAGGGACTCAGTGTTTCTGCAGTTTTTTCGGCGTAGGCTAAAACCAGAAGTCTGAGCTGATTGACCTTTTATTCAGACCTGTGAAGACACTGTTGCAGCAATCAATGCGACTAATTAAATGCATGGATGAGTTTCTCTAGATCTTGCTGGGACTTTCGTATTTTAGTCCTGGAAATGTTCTTCAGGTGGTAGAAGGCTGACTTTGTAACTGTCTTCATGTGGCTCTGAAGGTTCAGACCTGAGTCCAGCACACAGATTTCAAGCTTGATGGCTAGTTTCTAGCTGTAATAAATGATCTAGATTGTGCCTCTTTAGGTCCATACATAATAGCGCCAGTTTTACTTCTGTTTTTTGTAACCAAATATGCTAAATTGTTATCTTCCAGCTTCCTAACATGTTATTAAAAGTATTGCAGCTGGGACAATTAATCAGATTAATCGTGACGAATCAATTATTGAAATAATTGTCAACAAATTTAGTGTCTGACTAATGGTTATTTGGAGCATACAGACTCAAAAAGGTAATTTGCTGAAGGAACAGCATGTTCAGAGCTGTAATTAAGCCAAAACTGTGCAGAAAAATCAGGGATGCACCGATATGAACATTTTGGTCGATATCAATATCCGATGTTAATATTAGTGTTAAAACCAATTACTGATATTTACAGATATTATATATATTTCTCCATGGTTTCAAAAAAGAAAAAGAAAGACCAGAGACAGACGGCAACAATTTAAATAATTATTGGTTGTTCATATCGGCCCAGTTTTATTCATTGGACCGATACTGCTATGTTAAAAAAATGACAGATATCAACTGATACCGATGTTAGTGCTGATATATTGTACATCCCTACAAAAATATAAACATTTTGCATTTAAGATGAAAACAAAACTTCTTTATCAGTAAATATGGTCAACTTAAAACTCCCCTAGCAATATAGTTTTTTTTTTAATTAAAAAATGTATTTAATTCTTTCATTGCTTTTAAAATATAAAATAAGCTGAAGTGGTTAAACAAAAAACTTTCAGGATTTTTTTATCCGATTAATCGACAGAATAATCAATTACTAAAATAATTGTTAGCTATTATTATGTGTAGCTATATTAAGCTTCTGCACATGAAACTTGTGCTGGTTCAGATTTTCACAATAATTAGATGCACATATTTGGATGTCATGTCTGTGTTCATAGGCTTGAACTATTTTCATTTCTACAGATTCTGCATCAGTGTGAATAATTACATCCTGTAATATGTTTGTTTGGTTATATGATGTTATTTAGTTGGTTAAAGCATTAATTCAGTAAACGAAAATAATAATTCCTGCAGATTCCTTATGAAGAAGCTCCAGCCAAGAAGCTGCGCCTGTCCAAGCCCAGTAAATCCGCAGCGCTGCACATCGACCTCTGCAAAGCCGCCAACGCCACCGACGCGCTGCAGTACCTGCTGGAGTTCGCACGCAAACCGGTGGAGGCGGAGAGCGTGGAGGGCGTGATCCGGATCCTGCTGGAGCATTACTACAAGGTGAAACTGACACCACAGATCCACTTACAGTCACCAGGTTTTGGATTTGTTTGCAGTTGTTGGTGGTAATAATTCCCTGTTTTGTTTCTCGTTTAGGAGACTGATAACTCAGTGAGGCTGAAGATCGCATCTCTTCTGGGTTTGCTGTCCAAAACGAACGGCTTCAGCCCCGACTGCATCGTAGACGACGTCATTAATACGCTTGGAAATGAGAGTAAGACCCGTTCCACTCCAGTAATAGTAGCACCATTTCAACATGTTCTAACTGGAGTAAAAGTAAAAAGTCCAAGAGATTACTCAAGTAAAAGTAATAAAGTATTGGGTAAACAAACTACTGAGTAACTGATCAAAACATCAGTCATTTAATATTTAAAAATTACATAATCAGGAGGTTAAAAAAGAAAGTTATGCACAGAGTTTGGTATTTGAAATATGGAAAAGGATTAGTGCCACTGGAATAAAAAAAGACAAGAAGAATTGACATTTTTTAACCATAATCCTGACTTTTGATTTTAGACGATTAGTCATAATATCTGAGAACATTGTCAGAAACTTGAGCTTAAAGTCAGAAATCTGACATTAAAATCCAAATTTTGAGATTAAAGTCAGAATTAAGTAAAAAATCTGAGATTAAAGTCTGATTATTTTTTTCCAGTGTTATTAATTGTCTTCAATTTTTAAAGACCCAAATGAAAATAATTCATATAAAGAACATAATCACAGAATAATAAAATCAGGCAAAATATATATATATTTTTTCCAAATCAGTTTCTTTGAATAAAAACTGGTAAAACTTTAGCAGAAACTGCAGGTGTGTCTGTCTGGTGATTTTTTGGTTAAAATGTTTGTTTTTCATTCAGTCGGTTGAAAATCCAGAAATTTAACTCAAGTAAGAGTAGAAATACTTCATAATAAAGTAAAAGTAAAAATACTCCTAAAAGTATTTTTCTTCCAAAACAGTTAGTCCAGTAAATGTAACTATTTCCAGCCCAGCTGCAGATCCAGTGCTGATGATGGTTTATGTCTCCAGAATCCCACCAGGTTCTGGCCCAGCTGCTGGACTCCCTGCTGGTGATCGGAGGCCAGCTGCCAGAGAGTCCGGCTGTCAGGCGGCGGCTCGTCCAGGTGGCCTGCAAGGTGAAGCTGCCTGGGTAAAATCTGGGCGTCGCCGTGGCGATGCCGCGGCGCCATCTTGAATGTCTTCCTGTTTCTCCTCTTCAGCTTCTCTCCGATACGAACTTCAGGGTGAGGAACAAATGTCTGCAGCTGCTGGGGTTCCTGGGAACCGTGGAAATGCCTCTGACCAAAGACAGCGAGGGACCGAGCTCATCGCTAGGTCTGAAACATCCGACCGGACATCCGACCGTACACCCGACCGTACACCCGACAGTACATCCGACCCTGCATCAAACCGTGCATCCGACCGTGCATCCAACTGTCTGTCTGTTCATCCATCCCTCCGTATTTTGAGTCTTCAGTTCATTACTGTAGAAAACATCATATCTTAATTCTTGATGAATTTTTCTCTTTATTCTTTAAAAATGAAATAATCGAATGAAAATTTTCTCATGAATAATTTTCAGCAACTCTGACCAGCATTATGAATTTAGTATATTATATTTCTGCTGCTGTGACACAAACCTTGAAAATCGTCACCTAGGAAGTAAAATTACTGGCGTGTTTGTGTTTGGATTGTTGCTAAATGTTTTTAAGTGTCTGCTGTGTGGATCTGCAGGAGGAGTCCGGGAGGTCCAGAGTATCATCAGTACCTACTTCTCAGACCAGGACCCCAGAGTTCGCACTGCAGCGCTCAAAGCCATGGTACAACCAGCCACAGAAATAAACTCTCCGTTCAGTTTCACCCTTAAATTACTGCTTTTTTCATCTCGTTTTTAATTAAGATTTTTTTCTCTTATTTTCCAGCTGCAGCTTCATGAAAGAGGAATGAAGATTCATCAGATCATTTATGAACAGGTGCTCATGAATAAACAAAGCAGCTATATTTAGACGTTTAAATGAGTCCTGTTACACAATCAACAAGAAAACTACAAGGATTTTGTTATAATTAGCATTTATAAGACACATATCTAATTCAGCAGTTAACAGGTGGCTGATTGATGGATTTATAAAACTCCGTTCGGAAGGTGTAGCTACTCGGAAAGGCTGGGTCCAAAAGTTTGAGCAGGAACCAATAAAATCTCCAGGTTTTTAAGGAAACATCAAGTAAGGAAAACGATAAAGTGTCTGGACAGAACAGAAATAAACAACTAAAGAAAATGAAGGACAGATGGTTAGAAACTGTTGAATCCAAGTGTGATGCACTTTGTCTTCTCAGATTTAATTAGAAACTTTAAAAATCGATCAGCTGCTGCAGAAGGATGATGTTGATGTTTTTTATGATTTCAGGCCTGCAGGCTGCTGTCTGACGACTATGAGCAGGTCCGCTCTGCCGCTGTTCAGATGGTCTGGGTGCTCAGCCAGCTCTACTCAGAAAGGTAACGATCACAGCAAAACCATAATGCTTGCTCTAAATCACAGGTGTCAAACTCGAGGCGCAGGGGCCAAATCTGGCCCTTTGTAGCTTTTTATGTGGTCCTCTAGACTCCAGAGGGAGTGTTTTTGGTCTGGTTTTTACTGTAAATGTCTTATTACACTTGAAATAAGACAAAACAAACTGACAAGTAAGTTTTCAGCAACATATGGGAGCTTTAAGTAAATAATTCCTTAATATTGAGTAAAAAAAAAGTTCTAGTTCCACTAGCAGATTATTTCACTTATAACAAGACATTTTCCTCATATTATAAATTAAATAATCTGCCAATGAAACTTGAGGTTTTTTGTGAATATTAAGGAGTTATTTATTTAAAACAAGCGCCTGTATTTTGCTGAAATGCTGCGCATATCAGGTGTAATAACATATTTGCACTTAAAAACTAGACAAAAATACTTGGTAAGATTTTGTGGTGAAGAGCCTTCAAAATTACAGGTGTGTGCTTCAAGATGAGTTTTTTTTCAGTAGAATCAAATCAGTTTTTATTTATTTATTATGAAATTACATCAATCAGTCCCTCCAGTTTTTCATGATTTAGCAAATTCTCGTGAAATCAACAGATCCAAGTACTTTTTCTGGCTAATGCATAACACAGTCAGTTAGTTAGTACTTTAAAAGTGTGAGTTTATTACTAATTATCTGCAAAAATGGTCAAACATCGGGTTTAAGTTTTGCTAACGAACAAACTGCGGTATTTGTTACTTTTACGACACTGTTGCCTCAGTCTGCCCTGATGTCAAGTTATAGTCCCAAAAGTCATACGTCAGCGTACTTTTTGGAAAATTGTCAAATATTTTCCACAGAATTAGTGATTTTGGATGTGAAGAATTACAAAAACTATCATGAAATCAAGAAGTGACTGCTCAGTGTTAATATTTTAACAGTTTATTAATGAGTTCTCTCAATATATTCTGGCACAAGAATATGTGTAAAAACATTTCTCATCTTGATGTGGCCAATTAAAATAAGTTTGAAGCTGATCTAAATCAACAGCAGTGGAAATCAAGGATTATTTAATAAAAAGAGGATTTGTTAAATTTAATTGAGTTTGAGTTGAACTCTTCAAATCAGGGGAAATATTTAATGCGTTTCCTGCTTTGCTTGTCAGCATTGTGCCCATCCCATCGTCCAATGAGGAGATCCGGCTGGTTGACGATGCATTTGGGAAGATCAGTCACATGGTGAGCGACGGTTCCTGGATGGTTCGGGTGCAGGCCGCTAAAACCCTGGTGAGGAAATAAAAATGATTCAGTCATTACATATGTTGGATCCGTGAATTTTAACGGCGGATGTTTAATGTTGGCGTCCCAGGGTTCCATGCTGCAGGTCAGCCCTCACTTTCTGGAGCAAACTCTGGATAAGAAACTCATGTCGGATCTCAGAGTGAGTACGTTCAGGTTTGTTTTCTGCTTTCACCAGAATAAATCTGACGTTTTCGTTTCTTTTGACCTTTCTGTGTTCAGAGGAAGCGCACGGCTCACGAACGAGCCAAAGAGCTCTTCGCATCCGGAGAGTTCTCCTCTGGCAGGAAGTGGGCCGATGATGCCCCCAAAGAGAAACTGGACACCAACACCGTCAACCTCATCGCCTCGGGGGCCTGCGGTGCTTTTGTCCACGGCCTCGAGGACGAGATGTTTGGTATCTGTCAAATCAGTGTTTGTTTTTGTGCGTAAATTTGGCCCCTTTTTTGTTCTAGATTTTAATTTTAAAGGGGGCCTATTATCCAAAATTTTAATTTTGCACATTTTTGTACTTACATTTCGGTCTCTACTGCTTAAGAAAAAAACAACAACACCCAGTCGGTTTTTGGTGGCAGTAAGTGAATGTTTTTTGGTGTCTGGATAATGAGCCGTTTCAAACAATTCCCAATTCAGTTGCATTCGGCGGGTACTGCAGTATTACACAGCAACCCCAGCCAGACCAGCCTGTTACCTAGCAACCCAGCATGTATGATCAGCTGGTTTTACCCTGTATGCTCTGTACAATGGCTGCTGGAAAAGACAAGTGGTTTTTGTTAACCTACCATCCAGAAACCTCTTGCTACATTCTTTTTGGTTGTGCAGGAGGCCTCACTTCTGCTTTTCAAAGATGTATGGTTGTACAAATTGCGCATTTGTTTGCAGCCATTTTCAAGTATGAGTGTAAAGGTTGAGTTGGGGGCGTCGCCAGCAGCAGATTATTTGGATTTAAAGTGACAAGACGCCCTAAAACAGCTCAAAATAGGCAGAACTGAGCAGAATAAAATCTCATTCTCTAATAATAATTTTGTGCAAAAAATGTAATAAACGTGTTTCGTATAACCTGTACACCTGTCCCAACATTTGTTACATTTTCAGCTGCTGCGTTTCTCTTTCACTCTGCACTGAGTCAAACGAACCAAATTTTTTGAAAAACCTGTTCCCCTCCTCGCCTGTGGTGGCGCTGCACCAAAAACATCTGAAGAAGAAACTGAGTTCAACTTCCTTCTTCACAAAATGCAAACAACAATGGAGTGGTTAGGGATAGGATTTCTGTTTTGTTTTTAGTAAAAGACAACAAGCCATTTCTCCCTCTTGCGCTAGAATAGCGTGTTTGTTTTGGTTGTATTTACCCAGAATGCCCTGTGCTGTAGTCCGCTTCCTGATTTTGGAGCGGTCTCCAGTTTACTCTAATATTTTGGAGCCAGTTCAGTAATATTCTTCTCACTTTGAGTCTTTTTGCTTTGTGCTGGAACATACTTGACTTTGACTCGTGTTTTCTCTTATTTCCACCTCAGAGGTTCGAATCGCGGCAGTGGAGGCTCTCTGCCAGCTCGCCCGCTCGTCTCCCAGCTTTGCTGAAAAGTGCCTCGATTTCCTCGTCGACATGTTTAACGACGAGATCGAGGAAGTCAGGCTGCAGTCCATCCACGTGCTGAGAGAAATCTCGACCCACATAACGCTCAGGGAGGACCAGCTGGACACCGTGCTGGCCGTCCTGGAGGTCTGGACAACCTGAATGCTTTGTTTTTAGCTGCGAGTGAAGATGCTGATAAAGTCGATGTTTGTTTCCAGGACTCGTCTCGGGACATCAGGGAAGCTCTCCATGAGCTGCTCTGTTACACCAACGTCTCCACCAAGGAGTGCATCCAGCTGGCGCTGTTGGAGCTGCTGAAGAACCTCAACAAATATCCCACCGACCGCAACTCCGTCTGGAAGTAAGACGTTACTTATTTTTATCCAAAACATTCTGTACAACTGGAAGGTTTAGTAAAAAACATTCTATTTCCTTAAATTAGTGAAGCAAACAGTCATTTTGTGGTTACTTTCCAGAAAGTTAAAGGTTATTTATAAAGTTTATTTTACATGACACTCCTTTAAAGCTGTAGTAACTTTTATAAAGAATATATTTTTGGCATATTTGTGAAAAGTGTCACCATGTTGTGACAGTTTCTGAGACAAATAATCTGTGAATAGAGCAATCTCCTTCTGAAGAAAGGCACCACTCCTCACCTGAAACAACCAATCAGAGCCAGGAGGAGGGTCTTAGCGCTGTCAATCCTCCTCATGTACTCGCTGCTAAATGTGCTAATGGCAGAGAAGCAACTTATTGCAGCAGGAAAACCGTTTATTCTGAGTTATTGGTGGCTATGCTTGCTAGCCTGAACATTCATGATCGACTGTGCTAAATGTAGCGTAGCAGAGAGTGACGGAGGGGGGGTGAGCATTACCGCAAGGATGGGTGATTGACAGCACTAAAACCCACCTCCTGGCACAGATTGGTTGTTTCTAGATAGCACTGGGAGAAGATTATCATACTGTCATAACAGTTTCAACAAATATGTAACAATATCTTTATTAATGAAAGTTTCATTTTGCACCTTTAATAAAACTTAAACTAAAAAGTAATTTGGAAATTTGAAAAAAGTAACCTTCACATTTTGGCTAAAGTAAATCTTTACAGAGTAATTTTTATAAGATGTTGTAAAATAATGGCCTGTAAATTCTGCAGCATTTCAGAGAGGATTCTATAAAATAGTCCAGCAGTTTGTTTAGTAATTAGTATGAAATTAACTCCATTATGTATCCAGTGTGGTTACATTTATTTGTTTTTAATCTGCTTTCCTTCCCACAGATGTTTGAAGTTTCTTGGATCTCGCCACCCAACACTCGTGTTGCCGCTGGTTCCTGAGCTGCTCAGCACTCACCCGTACTTCGACACACCGGAGCCGGACATGGACGACCCAGCCTGTATCTTTCATACCCCAGAAATTATTTAAAGGGGCAGTAATATGTAAAGTAGACTTGTTTTAGGTTTACATCGTGTTATAATGTCTTTATCAACAACACACCTGGAGTGTTTCTTTGATTCTTTCATGCATGTTTGAGAAATCCTTTCATCTCCATGGCAACCATTCAGCTATGCAAAACACATGGGTGGACCTAGCCCCGCCTTCAGGCCTCACAGAGTAGCACTCCCCCACTCAGCTCCTTCAGACTAGCCAGCAGAAATTAGTAAACACCTGGTGCAACTGTGCATCAGCTGAACTCATTAAGCAATCTACTTAGAACCACGTTGGTCAAAATGTTAAGGGGTTTAGAAAGGAGCCATGTTTGGACTTTCTGACGGCAGAGTTTCTTAAAGAGACAGAGGCCTAATTTCAAGGTGCTAAAACAGGAAGTAAAATTTCTTTTAAGTCATATGTGATATGAAATGCTTAGAAAACGCATAACTCTGCTCTTTTAATGTGAATAAAAAGCACAGAGGAACAGAAACCAGTGCAGTAATAGTTAAAATGTACTTCTTTATGAGAAGAAAGTTTAGTTTTTGAATACTTTCCTCAATATTTTAATTTTTCTGCCTCTGCAGAGCTGTTAGTGTTTTTTTTATGCCACAGGGTTGATCTGAGTGAAATCTGTTTGTCCCTCTTGACTCCTGTGATTGATCTCAGACATCGCGGTTCTGGTTTTGGTGTTCAATGCCGCCAAGTCGTGTCCCACCATGCCGGCGCTGTTCTCCGACCACACCTTCAGGCACTACGCCTACCTGAGGGACAGCCTGTCGCACCTCGTTCCCCCGCTCAGGGTGAGAACCACAAACAGCCTAACAGTTGGCTCTATTTTCATGCAAATTACCTCACATTACGTTTTATTTAAAACTTTTTAAAGATTTTGGTAGTTGTGAACCTTTAGTTCCCATAAATCAAGAATAAGATGCCTTAGAACATTTCATATAAGTTTATTTTCATAGCGGAGGTAAAAATGACACTCACCTTCCAGATTGTTTGCTTATTTTCATTTGAAAAAATTATCAAATAATGGTTAGCACATCCTGCAGAAAATTTTAAGTGGTTTTGTTGTTTCACACTGGAAATAAATAAGAAAATATTTATAAAAAATGTTACCCTCAAAAAACGCTTTGCAGGCATTTTTAAGAGATTATGTTCACTTTAGTAGAATATTTCAACTCTGTTGGCTTAATTAATGCTCTGGTTGTGGTGTTCTTTTAGCAATATTGTCTGTATACTGTGGTTAGTGATTAATTGATTACTAAATTAGTTGTAGATTAATCCGATTAATTGTGTCAGTCTTATGTGGAACTAGAATTTATACTAAATGAGCTGTTTCCTGTAACTGTTTGCTTCAGTTGCCAGGCAGGAAGCAGGTTTACAGTCTAGACTCCATGGACTCAGGATGCGGTTCTGGTTCGGTGGAGTCGGCCAAACTCTTCCTCCAGCAGAGTCTCAACAGGGTCAGCACCATCCAGAACTTGGAAACACCTGGAGCGCAGGACCTGTTGAACTTCACAATACGGTAAACATCACATTGGAAGTAGGACAGGAGCGGATAGGAGTGAATAAAGTTAAATGTAAAAAAAAAGTCAAACTCTGAAAATGCTTTTGGAAAAAAAAAAAGTCTTAGCATCACTCTGTTGAGGAGGAAACTGCTAAAATGTCTAAAGATTCATAAAAGCACCAATAACAAGTGCTGCAGTGTTATGGCCTGGAGTAGCTCAAATGTTCTTGGAAACATTCAGGAACATGTCAGTAAAGGAGGTCATGTGAATTTATGTTCCCATGATTAGATTATTGCTTTTACTTTATAAACCTCGGTTATTAAGGGGGCTTTAACAAACATACAAAATAATCATCTATAGTCTTGAATAGAGTTGAATTTAATCCCATAGACAACCTTTTAGATTCACTTAAAAATGCTTGGATTAATAGTTTTAGATTCGATTAATTTATAAAGGCAGCTTAGACCTTCTCTTAGAGTTGTAGTTCGGCCGCCATCCAGCAGGGGGAGCCGCTGGTCATTCTTAAAGCGGAGACAGACACAAAGATGGCGGTGGGATGACGTAAAGCGATCCAAACAGAGTCCGGTTTGGGATGGAAAATGCATTTTATGCGGCTCTGATGTGAAATATAAACACTCAATAAGTTTCTTGTGTCATCACCTCTAATTGCGCTGATTCAGCCGAGCTGCAAGATGGAGCAGAGTCAACTTTCCAGCTACAATTAGCTGGTTTGCTACCACGGTGACGTGATGATAGATAAGAGGGCATAACAGAAAAACATCAACACGATGGAAAACAAACATGATGACAATAAAAACGGTTGATTTTGAGGGCTGTCATGACTTATTGGGCTTCATGGAGAAAAGTGTTAACATTCCTTCCAGACCGACCACAGGCGGTACTTCTGCATGAATGCAGCATTAAGTGTTTCACATATTTGATTATTTGTATCTTTTTCTATTCAGCAAACGATTTTCCATTTGAGTCAGTATTTAACCCTGCTAACAAATAAACATTTATTTTTAAATATGATGATGTGCTTATTTTAAAAAATCCATCATATTACAAAAAAGGCACTGAAACTTTTAAGAAAATGGCTTCTCGTCAATTTTTAGTTGATAAAATCAATCATTAGATTAACTTATTAGTTGATAATGGATTATTGTGACCTTGTCATTTTTATTTCAACAGAGATCTGCAGCGGCTGGGTGAGCTGCAGACTGAGCTTGCTGGAGCTGCTGATTTCTGTGCTACATACCTGCGCTGTCAGCTGCTGCTCATGAAGGTAGCATGTGCTCCCTTTTTATTAGCTGGATTTCCTGCAAGAGAACTAATTTCAGAGTAAAACTCTTCAAAAAATTTATTTATTTTTGTTCAGGCCCTGCAGGAGAAGCTGTGGAACATGGCTGTCCCTCTCTGCCTGAAACAAAACGTCACTGCTACAGCTGCAGCTCAGCAGGTAAACACACAAACTTAAGATTGAAATAAATAACAGCCTTAAAACACAGTTCATTAGTCTGTTTTTCTGTAGATTTTAGAGGAAACCTACAAGCTGGAGTTTCTGTACAGTGGTTTGGAAAGCAGGGAGGTGGCGACCATACACCATGTTCGCCTTCAGGCCAAAGCCCTGCAGCTGGTCCTGACGGCCCGAACCAGACCAGGGTCGGTACAGAAACACACAACGCTCAGCCGCTGTTTGTTCAGAGGTTTCACCCAGCTGTCACTTCTCCTTAGGTTGGATCTTCTCATCAGCAGCTGTGAGAAGTTCCTGCAGGAGATCGAGTCTTTTCAAAGGTAATTTAGTCTGTTGGTGTATTTTATTGTATAATTAGGCATTAATCAGTGTTTTTAGAGCTTCTGAGAGACTATTTTAGATTGCTAGCTGTAGTAACTCGGTGGCTTGTTGCCTTTCTGCTCCCTCAGGATGTTCCTGACGGAGCTACCCCACCTCCAGGACAGCTTTGTGGACAAACTTTTGGAGATCATGCCGCGGCTCTTATCTTGTAAACCTGTGGAGCTGGTGAAGATTCTCCAGACAACGCTGAGACAGAGCGGCCTGCTGCAGCTCAGACTACCTGAACAGGTAAAATAACCAATCAGAGCGTTTCTACAACACAAAGCAGATCTAATACCAACATATTTTCATATTTGTGTAACAGATCCATCGCGCCACAGCCACCATCATCGAGCCAACAGGCGAGTCGGATAACCCGCTCAGGTTCACGTCTGGCCTGGTGGTGGCGCTGGACATCGACGCCACGCTGGAGCACGTCCAGGATCCCCAGGATAAGGTCAAAGTTCAGGTAACCTTCACCTTAAATTTAAAGAATGCTGCTGATTGTTTACCAGAATGTTCTGGTTGCAAAGATTAGCGATTCACTGCAAAAAGAACTACTTCTTACCAAGTATTGTTTTCTAGTTTCTAGTGCAAATATCTTAGTTCTCTTAAAATAAGACAAAACTAACTTACAAGTAACTTTTCAACGAGATATAGGAGCTTGTTTTAAGTGAATAATTCCTTGATATTGGTAAATAAAAAATAAGTACAAGTTCCACTGGCAGATTATTTCACTGATGACATTTTCCCCACATTTTACATGAAATAATCTGCCAGTGGAACTAGTACTTTTTGCAAAGTACTAGTTTCCTGTATGTTGATAGTAAACAACTCGTTCCTATTAAAGGAACTAAAGGACAGGATAATTTTTTTAGCTTTACATCATGTTATAATGTTATTCCCTGAAGTGTTGTTTTGATTCTTTCATGCATGTTTGAGAAACCCTTTACTCTCCATGGCAACCATTCAGCTTCGAGATGCAGCTCCGCCCCACTCAGCTCCTTCAGACTAGCCAGCAGCAATTAGCAAACACCTGGTGAAACTGTGAATCAGCTGAGCTCATTCTAGGAGCTACTTCTCAGTGAAACGCTGGTAGAACCGTTAAGGGGTTGATAGAGGAGCCATGTTGTGAGGACTTCCTGAAGGTGGAATTTCAGGAAGAGCAGGAGTTCTTAAAGAGCCAGAGGCCCAATTTCAAGTTGTTAAATTACAAAGTCAGATTTTTTTTTTAAGTCATATGTGATATATAGCATTTTTATAACAACTACAATGCCACCGTGTGCCTGGAAAACACAAGTTCTGCCCCTTTAACACCAAACTTCTTCTGCAGCATGTGTTAAAAGCTTCAGCTAAAATAACCTTCATGAGACGCTGACTCACTCTGGCATCAGCTTACTTACAAACCTGCCAAACGCTGGGATGGCAAACTAATTCGAGCAGCTCGAGTTCTGATTCACGCCAAGTTACAGGCAAATGAGGAAAAGGTTCAGTCACTTTTGATGCTTTTTGTGAAAACATGGGGCTTTTTTTCCTCTGAAAATCTGCTAAATAGAATAAAATCACTTACATGTTTCTGTTGACTCTAATGTGATGAGAAGCTGCCTTCTAAATTTCTAAGTTTTACATTTCCTCAAAAAAAATTTTAACAGATGACAGCCACTAGGATTTTTATCTATTCTGACAATTAATTGGGTAAAAAATTTTATTTAAATGTTTTAAAGATGCAAGTAAACAATTCAGTCCATTTTTTGAACAAGAAAATAAACATTTTATGCAATAAAAGCATTTCTTTAGTGAACAGTTGGTCATCTGTAGCTAAAAATACTTTAAATAATGAGAAAAGCTCAGCCATTTCTGGTTGACTTAACACCAGTTTATGTATCTGTTGAATCATTTTTGGATTAACCAGTTTGGACAGCAAAAGGTGATTAATAGATTTATTTATTTTTTAATAAAATTTGAACCAGATGAAGCTAGAACTACGTTTATAGGAGTTCTAGGAAGAATATATTTACAGACAAAGGATTTTTTTAATGTAAAATACATAATTTTTGAATCTGCATACTCCAGTTACTAAATTAGTTGACGATTATTTCAATGATCGATTTAATCATGATTGATTGTTTTAGCTCTACTCATAGAATCGGTCACCTGGAGGTTTGTTGATGTTGATAGTTTCAGTACAAATGTTTTAGTGTGACTCTGTCTGATTTTTTTTAAACCTTTAATGGTTCTTTCTAACATTATTCACAGGTCCTGTATCCAGACGGCCAAAGTCATGTGATCCATCCTAAACCGGCAGACTTCAGAAAGCCTGGACCGACCAGACACCGGCTCATCACCCAGGTTTACCTCTCTCACACCGCCTGGACGGGTCAGTACAACAAACTGCTTAAAGCTCCTCAGGCTGACCTTCAGCTAACATGAGATGACCTTGACTTTCCCCAGAGCCTTCACAAGTCGAGGTGCGCCTCCTGCTGGCCTACAGCTCCTCTTCATCCTCTCTGTCTTCATCCAACAAGTCTGGATGGAGCGACAGCATCGACGGCCTCCCACCAGCAGAGGCCGCCGTCGAAGGAACGATCCCGTTCAGCAAACCTGTCAAAGTCTACATCATGCCCAAACCTGCACGAAGATAACCGGACCCCAAACCTACGAGACACTGCTTCAGATCTGACTGGATTTTTAAAGTGCAGATGGAAATATTTATATTTGGATGGAATTTTGTTTTTCACTCCACAAACTTTTGGAAAGCATATTGATTTTATTGGTTTTCATGTAATCAAACAGGCAGAAATACACTTTCATATCAGCGTTTCACAGCATTTCACTGATTTACACTGCAAAAACATAATATTTACTAAGTATTTTTGTCTAGTTTATAGTGCAAATATCTTATTACACTTGAAACAAATCAAAACTAATTTACAAGTAATTTTTCAGCAAGATATAGCAGCTTGTTTTAGGTCAATAATTCCTTTATATTGATGGAAATATTTTCCAATGTTATAAGTGAAATAGTTCTAGTTCCATTAGTAGATTATTTGCACTAGAAACTACACAAAAATACTTGGTAAAATATTGTTTTTGCAGTGTAGCTAATCCTGAAGAAAGCAGAGTTAAATTCTTAATACAATCTGCAAACCTCATTTTTCCAGTAGAACAATTTTCATTCATGTGTAAATAAAACACATAAGCACCATTTTGAATGTTTTAGACACTGTTGGTGCTGCAGGCTGTTAGAAATGCATTTCTGTTAAAGTTGTAAGTTTTAAATTTGAAGTTTGAGGCATCTCAGCTAAAGTTTAACGCACTTCAGAGCTTCAAAACTCAACCGTATTTAAGTGCAGTAGAGCTAACTGACTTAAGTTAGCTCTCCCACCTCAGATTAAACATCGGTGTCAATCATCTGTGCTGTTTCCGATTTTAAGATAAAAGTTTCCAGAAGTCACCTGAGATCAACCACCCCCCCACCCCCCCCAAAAAAAAATATCATATTTGTTTGATTTCGTAAATGTGGATTGGCTAGTGGACCTTTAATGGCTTCTTGAAATATTTATTAATAGTTTTAAAATGGTAGTGGCACATTTTGACACCAATTTTGCTTAATTTGAAGAAGGTTGGAGGGACAACTTTACTCCGGTAAACTCTGTGTAAATAAAAACTGATTTAACCTTCTGTCTAAGATGCTGCATCAGGGTCATTGTATATAGAAAAAGTAAATTTCTCTGGTTTTTTTCCTGAATTTAATCTCAACGTTTCTGTTTTCTTTCATATATAATTTTCTAATTGGGGAGCTCAAATATTTTCTCCTTTTTCTAGAACATTTCTGAGATTAATTGCAAATTTTCTCAATTTTTGGTGTGAATTTATTCCTTTTTTACGCCGTGTTAATGTTCTACGTTTAAGTCTCACCACTGATAACTTCAGGGATGCTGAGAAAACCTCTGGGAGCAGGGAACATGTTTAATCGCGTCCAGGAAGGAGGCATCAGCAGGTCGAGTGGAAAACGCCGCCCACTTTGGCTCCTTGAACAGCCAGCTTGTTGTATTCAGCGACGGCCTTCTGAGTCTGGAGGACTCGGACTTCAACGCCTTGCTGCTTCACGAAATCCAGAGTCGAAGAAGGAACCTGTGGAGAAAAAACCTGCACGTCTAGAACAGGAACTACGGTACATTATGACAGAACTGATGGGATATTACCCATCAGATATTCAGATATTACAGCAATGAACCGATCACAACATCATGTAATATCACAACAGGACGCAGAGAGGCTTTCTTCCTATTGGATGTTGGACGTCTGAAAAATGAAGTGATTTTGTATCTTATGTCTGGAGCATGGATGCCATCTTTATTCGGCTTGCCCTGTTACCAAGGCAATTCAATACTGCCCTCTACAGGCCAGGAGTGCATAACGTAGGTCACAATGACTCCAGTTTGATTTGGCTTAGCAATTGGGAAATCGTTTTAGCGAAATTATTTTTTCAGACAATTTTAACTTTAAATACAGCTAGAAAAGGTAGCGAAAGTAACGTATTTCGCCCAATTACGACCTTTTCACTTCCAAAAAAACACAATTTGTGCCAGAACGGTCATGACGTCGGATTCATCAGACTTTGACGTCATCGACGTGCGAACTGCTTCATAATTCTGCAACTGAAGAAGCCAGACAAGCTGTCAGGACGTAAACAATGGCTGAAAATAAATTATAATTATTAAAGAAGTCTGTGTAACTAAATAATCACAATCCCACCACTGCTGACTCAGGCTAACTAGTTATAGATGAAAATATATATTTTATTGCCTAAAATGACAACATAGTATCCTTTAGTGAAAGCTTGATCATAGTAGCAAAGGATCCATCTGCAGCTGAAAAACACATCTAACATCAATATCAGATCAGCTCAATACAGTATTGAGCTGATCTGGTGACTTTTTTTCAATTGACCTATTAATATTTGGATTTATATGTTTATTTATAACAGAATTTGAACAGGGTAAAGCTAAAACGATGCTACTACAGGAGTTCTGGGTAGAACATAGTTACAGATAAACACAGATTTTCATCTTATTTGCAAAATGTAAATATTTTTTGTACAGTTTTGGCTTAATTGCTGTTTGGAATATGTTGTTTTTTCCACATATTGCCCTTTTTGAGTCTGTATACCTCAGTTAACGAATTAATCAATTACTAAATTAGTTAATGATTCTTTAAATAATCGATTAATTGTTCCAGCCCTACAATAGATCTGAACTTCCTGATTCTGATGGCTTTGTCCTTTCGTCTCATACGAGTCGATCTGACCTGTGTGCTGATGCAGCACGCGCTGAGATTGTTGAACCAAACCCCTTTTGGGATTTCTGCAATCCTGTATTACCCCTTACAGTTCAGTGGTTGCCAGTCTGCTGCCTCCTCTAGAGGGGGATTAGGGGCGTAATGCTGAGGGGTCGACTAAACTGACCCTGACACAGAAACACTATATGGTCCCCACAGAAAGATCAGCAATGTCTGTCACAATACACCCTTGAAGTTTAGTTTGTTATTAAGTTTTCTGGTGTTGCACAAACATTAAATTTGACTTTTTAAAGAATATAATTTACCTGCAGAGCTTCACTCATTCCTCTCCCAATGACCAGCAGCTCTATTCCCTTCTTCATCACCTCCTCCAGGTCAGCAGGTTGCACTCCTGGGTAATGCTAGGAGGAAGTCATAATGTTCCTCAGAGGAACAGATTTTAAAATCTCTAACAGCGTTTATATTTATTCTGGTTTTACTCACATCAGTCCCAGTCTCCCTCCAGTCCCAGGCCCGGCTGCCTCCGGGCCAGACCTTACAGTCCTTGTAGCTGGAGGAGCATCCCTTCACCTTCATCAGGCCCCAGGACAGGGTGGCAATTTCTGGGGAGGTCATAGTTCAACAAGACTGGAAGACAATACCAAGTATTCAACAATGTAACTACCTGTAAGTACTCTGCCCGCCTCTCAGGCTCACATTTGGCTATTTAGACTCTCCGAAGTGCCTCATAATAACCTTGAACTGTAATGTTATAAAACTAAATAATGGTTTGATATTTAAACTGGAACAGGAAATGCTTTTATGTGAGACCTGCAAAGAATTTGAACATGAAAATGACAATAACAGTTCCTAGAATAGTTTTATTATGAGGCTGAAACGGATGTGCTTATTAAATAAATGTTTTGGGTTTTTTTGGAACACGCAAGTAATACCTACCTTCCCACTTATTACATAAAACCATAACTCTCACGATAGAAAATAAAATAAGCATAACTATATAACCAAAAAAAAAATAGCTGGCATGTTTAAAAAGGAGTAAGAAGCATAGCTTCCTTTTAATGGTTTTTAACCAAAACGTTTAAGAAATTATATAAAATACTTTAAATTTCAGATTCTATATAGTAAAAAGTGAAATTTATCAGTATTGCTATAAGAAATATCAAAGCAAAAACTACTTTCTATTGAAGAAATGCTATCCAATGAAAAACTATCCTCCCAAAAATACTTTGTTCAGGTGAATTTAAGTATAATTGTCTTTCATTACTAAAACAGCAGAAATAGGTGCGATTTTTAAAAAAGAACCAGATTAATGAAATGAAAACAATGAACTGATCCCCTCCAATAGCTCAGTCTATTTGGGTTTCATGTTTTCATTGGTCCAAAGCAAAAAGATGCAATATTAACACTGTTAAGTCAGTATTTGTTTATCATTACGTTTTACCTGAATTAGCGTTTAGTTTACAAAATATTTTTTTTACATGAATTATCTTTCCGAAAGGTCGTGTAGATTTTCATGTAAAATTGTCTTAGGATGAAGGGGAGGAATAGCTCTTTAGATTATAAATATTGCAGAAACAGGCGTTTTTAGGCAGCAAAAACAAGACAACCTTCTTCTATACCAAATACAGCCTAAAAAGTTGAGAACCGAAACTGTTATAAATAAAACTTTAACTCACCGTTTAACACCAACAGCGACAGTTGGACTCTGAAGTTAAAGGTAAACTCTGAACACGTCCTGAGTTGTAAACACGTAAATCTCCAATTAGCCTCGTAGTTAAACCCCCCAACACAACCCTGGTGGCGTATTTTAATTAAATGGAGGCTGCGCCCTCTGGCGGATGGGGGGAAAACTGCAACAGACCCGAAAACATGTCTATTTTTATTTCGTTATTTAGCTGAGCCACTGTCTCGGCTTTTGGTCTTAAGTCTCAGGTATCCTATTAACTCTTAGGTCCCTCTCTACTACGATTTAATTAATTAAGCTTAAGACTGTTAAGAGTTTAACTGCATACCAATGATGTAATTCAACCGTTGGGGAGCACAAGCTAATTAGCATAGCACAGTTAAGCAACAACGCAATATAAAAACGCTTTACGTCATTGAACAAAACTCTTAAATGAGTGATTTACCACATAAATCCAAACTAAAAATTATTTCCAGTTTAACTTATTTAAAATGTCAAAGTTAAGATATATAAATGGTAACGCCTCCATTTCAAATATTTAACCATTTCTAATTTTCAGCAGCTTGGTACACTTCCATATGCGTTCAGTTTATTAATATAGCACCAATTCAATTGTTTAAGTCATCTTAAGCAAACAAAAAAATAGTTAATTTAGTGAGGTCATACAGCCATTACTGATGATCCTATTTAGTTCAGTCAAGTTAATTTTTTTAGAAAAATTTATTTAATTGAGCAAAATAAAAATTGACTTTACATTCCCTCTAAAAACAGAAATGCATGCATAAATGAGACTCGAGGATCCTTTGGTCTTTTATTTATTTTCGTACAAAAGAAAAATCTGCTTACAAATTATTCAATTTTACATACAAGAAATATTCATTTAGTTTTAATCTGGAGAAGATTATGCATCAGAGCAAACTCCCCTCAGCTGGTCCACATCTGCTTTGATCTGCATCTGAAAAATATAAAATAAAAATTCAGCTCTTAAGTTTCTACAGTTCTGATGCGCCAGATTTCCTGCATGTTTGCAAGCATTATGTCCCCAGTGAGTCCTCTACAAACGCTGCTGCAGAGGCTCACTGGGATGGTTTTTGATTTCTGGTCAAGTCCACAGCAAGTCAGGAACACCGGATCCTGAAAGCCTTGGTATATGACCAAACTGGACAAAATGTAACCAAACATGCAACTTCAGAAACTCACCTGTGACGCAGATTCCCTGTTCAAACTTCACTTCACGTCATACGTACTTCAGTTGAACCCTGGAGAAAAAAACAAAACAAAAACCAAAATAAAAACATCAAATATCTGAACAACAATCTTGTCCAAAATATTAAAAGAAAGCATACAGGAGCGGTGCAAACAATTTATTAAAATGAGTTCAAATCGATTAACTAATAACGTCCGCTTAGTTATTCAGTGTTGCAGTTTTGCCGTCATCCAGCAGAGGGCGCCGCTGCTCATCCTCAAAGCGGAGCCGACCGTTAAAAAAAACAACAACAAAGATGGCGGCGGGAATATTGCAGAACGGAGGAGGAGGGTACCGGTCCGAACAGAGTCCGTTATGGGATGTAGAATGCACTTTATGCGGTTCTGTTAGAAATATAAACACTCGACAAACTCCTCAAGTTTCACCTTAATATTCAGGTAAGTGACGTCAAGTTCTGATTCTCAAAAACTAATATAGTTTAATAATGTGAGAAAACCCATAATGTTCTGTTTATTCAGTCAATATTTTACACAGCTGACAAAATGTTAAAATTTAATGATTTTTCATTAAATCCTTCAATTTATTGAAAGATTAAAATCAACTTTAGATTAACTTAATGGATCATTTGCTTTCCCAGTCCAGTTCGGTTGTTTCAGCCACGATTCCAGGACTCCCAGTATGAGGAGCTGGGAGACCAACATGTGTGATGCTGAGTTTTTTCTTGCACTGCTATTTAAACGAACCAGCTGATGAAACAACTGGCTGCAGACACCGCAGCGCTGCTTAATACTCAAAAACACAGACAAAAAAAAACAAACAAAAAAAACACTTACAGACAATTCATTAGATGATGCCCAGCTCCAAGAGCTAAACAGGAAGGAAAATAAAATTAATTTAATAACAGAAAATTAAACATATTGGTGTAGAGGGCCATTATAAGGGAGTAGCACATTTCCACCACAACAGACCTGGAAATTTTAATACCGTCAAATTCTTTCAAGAACATTTGAGATAATCTCAAAATTACTCTGTCACAAATTTTCAATTTTTGGAGCTCAAATAGTACTTTTTCTGGAACATCTTGAGCTCCAACAATCAGAAATTTGTTATAAAAAAAAATAATAAAAAACCCCCCTCAAATTTAGAGTTTAATATCAGACATTTTCTTAATAATCTGCTGAAATTTCTGAGGTTGAGCAATCAATTTTTAAAAGAGAAATACCTCAAAAATCATAAGTGTCCAATTTATTTCTTAAATAATCTCAACATTTGAAGATTTTAAATCACATTTTTGACTGAATTTTGAATATTCCCAAACAAATTATAGGAAAAAGAATTGGAGATTATTCTCAAAACATCAGAGCTTTTTGCTGGAAATGTAAATTATATATATATAAAAAATATATCTACAATGGCTCTAATTTGCCGTTGTGGTGATGAGCTTGTTTCAGCTGAAATACCAGGACTCCACACACAGGCAGCATGAAGACCAACGATGCCAGAAGCTGAGTTCCTTTAGCACTGACCTTTGAACTAACCAGCTGATGCAGCAGCTGGCTGCAGATACCGCAGTGCTTCTTCCATAACGAACATTTTCCAGCCCAACTTACCAAATCATCCCACCGCCATCTTGCATTCTGACACCGTCAGTCATTTCTGCCAAATCTGTGACCTGAAACACAAATCTTTGTTAAATCTGGTCGATAATCCGTCTTTCTGAAGCTTGTCGTCATGTTGTTGTCCTGCAGTTTTATCCCATAATGCTCACAGCAGAACACCTGGGTAAAGCGAAACCACAGATTTCCTCTTTGAGGTATTTCCAACGACTTGGCCCTATATGAAGGGCCCGTCGGGATAGACCTCAAGAGACGCCACGACCTAAAAAGGAACACTTTTAAATTTTACACACATTGGAAAAAGACCAGCAAAATTCAAAACAACTTCCTCAATTTTTCTGAAGTTTTTCTTCTGGCTGAAGGTGGTTTACCAAGTCGCTATCGGATCAGTATTTTAGTTTCAGATTCCCTCCTGAAATTGTATTTTTGTGTTTCAGTTCATCAGCTAAGCCTTAAAAAAATACTCTGACACTTTGGAAAAATTCACACAATTTTGTTTCATTTACCATTTCACATGTTGATGTTATTAGCGTATTTTATAGTCGCTTATAAACTTTGTCCAAATTCTGTTTGAACAAAATACAGAGAGAAATAAATGGTCAGAAGTTAGAGATTATTTAATTTCCCTTTGGGATCAATGAAGTACTTTTGAATTGAACTTCAAAGTATTTTTTGGTATCGGTTCAATACAAAGAATTTTTTAAGTTATTTTACGCCTCTAGTTAGAAAATTAAAGATTGACACTTTTTTTGCTGTCCATGTTAGTTTGCAACTTCTGAATCTTGTTTATTACAGCCTTGTGAAATAATTACAATAAAAAAAGTCTTACTCGATTTTATCCAAACCAGTAGATGGAAAAACACATTTTTATTTTAAGCAACATTCTAATCAGTTCGCATGAGAACTGGGTGGAACCATATCTGCTGAAGATCAATTTCAGATCCACCTGTAAGCTTAAAATAAAAATATTAAGCTTCAGTTTGATTTAAAATATCCAAATATTATCCCACCCAAATCATGTTCTGGAATAATGCATCAACTAACAGGAAGTCATTGGACAGATTGCTGAATTAGGTGGTTTATAAGCACAAATACACTCAAGACCCAAAATAAACACTGATCCAAATTCAGTCCGAATAGATTTTTGAATCAATTTCAGGATTTTGAGGTGTCAAATTAAACAGCCTGGATACAGGCTTACATTAATCTTCATTTCGCATAATTTTTCACTCACCTCATTAAAGATGGCCGATGGCTGAACCTGCAGGAAGCAGAGCGATTATTAATGAGAACGCAGAAAGGTAAACAACATGTGTAGTTTTCAGCGCCTCAGGTTCAGTCGGGCTGATTTCACTCACGCTTCAGAGCAGTTGAACATTTTACGCCATTCATCATCACTTGGAAAATTCATCCACTGCATACAAACAGGACTTACCCAGCTGGCTTATCCATTACATCTAAGGGCTTCGAGGTCGACAGGTTAAGGGTCAAAGGTCATCCCCAGCACCTGTGGAAGAGAGGAAACTTAAGTTTCTTTTAGTCATTTAAGTCGAACAAACAGACAGGTTAAAGGTCAGAGGTGTTAGTTCTCATTAGTAACGCTGCTGCAGATGATTGACAGCAGCGGGTTGCAAGAGAAAAGGTTGCTCTGCGCACTGTGTGAGCCTCACAGCCCACCGTACAGGACCAGAGCTCACACCGTGCTGCAAACCCACTGGACCCGGAGTCAAACACTAAACATGATCACAACCAGCACAACAATGATCCGATCCAGGGGTGTCCAAACTAAACAACAACATTTTCAAAACCTTAGATTCAAAACTTGAAAGGGATTTTTACAGGCCCCTGTAAATAAAAAAAGAGCAAATTTCTGCCAAAAACTAAAATTTTGTGATTAATCTAAAATTTTTTAATTCAGAAATTAAAGTTTTTTGGTAGAAAATTCTTGATGTTAATTTAAAATTTTGATTTTTTCTAGCAAATCTATTTTTTTTTCTAGAAAATTTATACAATCACTCAAAGTTTTTAAGCCTTGACAGAAATGTACAACTTTTTTCTCTACAACAGCCTAATAAATACACTGTAGAAGATTTTGCATGTTTGATGCATTAAAAGAAAAATCATCTGGTTTTCAGTTTCTTTTGGGCTTTATTGAATAAATGTATTTTGAGTAATAAAACATATTAGAATCACTTTCTTTCAAAACACTCGCTATATTTAGAACTTTAATAGAGAATAAAGTCTCTCGATAAACTCTAGTTTGCCTTTGCTTAAAACTTGGTCATAAAAAACAAATACTTTGCATTGTACTTTACATTTTCCTGACTAAGAAAATTATGCTGGTAACTTTTACCCTGATTAAAAATTAAAAGTTTCCATCTGTATCTAAAGGCTAAATTTGTTCCATTTTGATCAGTTTGAAAGGATCTTTTATATTTATGACTGTAAGTGAGCCTGATAAACACATTTTTACTTTTTATGGAGAAAGCTTATTGTTGATTTCGCAGATTTGACCTTTGACATACCGGATGCCCCAGTCTGTGGACCAGTAAGTGACTGGGAGGCTCACTGGCATGATGGTCCAGCTCTGGATTTTTACCTTTAGGGAAAAAAAGAAACAAAAATAAATCAAGTCAGTAAATGTCAATCTTACTTTGTGTATATTATGTTGCAATAATCGTGGGACTTTCCAATATTTTTATATGGTCAAACTACAGCTGGGTGATTTGCCTTTAAGATAAATTTCAGATTTGCTTTATTTTAATACCAAATATGATTTTAATCCATTTCCTCCTTATTCTAAAGAAGAAATTACAAAAGCTAGAAAATATTTTCAAAATGTGGATTTATTTCAGCCATCCTTTCTGCGGGTCGTACAACAGAAAATTAAGGCAAAACTGAGAATTTGTTTTATTATAAGAATATTAGTAGAATAAAGAAAACTTTACTAGAATGTCTTAAAAATACGAGGAAAAAAATCATTTAAATGAGAAAAATAGATTTTGATAATGAATTGTTATTTTTACCGTTGGGAGTTTTCATAAAATTACTTCAGTCTCCTGATATTAGACTGTATTCTTGTAACATTATGACTCCATTCATAAGAAATAAATAAATAAAAAATAGCCAGATCCCTTTATTTTGTGGTAGAGTTGACCTGAATTCAAAGTCCTAATAAATAGAAGCTATAAAATTGTCAAATCCAATTTACCTGATAAAAATCGATTTGATCACCCAGTCCCAAATTAAGTTTTATTGAATTACTGCAAATTTAAGTGTGCCAGGCCTCATTGTCACCATTCTGCCACCAGAACTGCAGAGATGAAAGCAAAACCTGACTTTCTCTCTCCACTGCTGCTCTGGGATCAGTCCACTGAGCTGGAGAATCCCAGATAAATAAGAGCAAGCTGTGGTCAATCCATCAAAAACAGATTAAAAATATAGTATATTCTGCATGGGTAAGAACACCGATTTAATTAATTTAGCCTACAACAGACAGCAGATAATTTGACATTAATCTGACCTGCACTTGTTTTATACTGATTTTAAGTGACTTAATTATTTCTCCAATTCTTACAACCATTTAAAGTGTTGCTAAAACTACCGCGTATATTTGAAATCGCAAGACCCGGGTTCGATTCCCAGCCGGGCCACGTGTTATCGGAAAAAACGAAAAATAACCCTACAAGTATTGCGATTACTACAGCTAACGTCAAACATTTAACATTATTCGTAAACATACTACTCTACGCGTCATTTTACGAATTAAGTCCCTCAAAACAAGCCCAACATCAGACAAACTCAGGCTAGCGTAAAGCTATATAGCAGCTAACTAGCCCGCTAATGCTAAGAACGAGAATTCAAAGCGGGAAAACAAACATATCACCAACACAGTTCAGCCGTTTATCAAACCTGCATGCCGTTAACAGCAGCGGGTCCAAATCTGTCTGTGTGAGGTCCGCCAAATCTGGCTTGAAAAGTAGATTAATACTCACTCATTGCTCGTATTTGGACCGAAACGTCCATAGCTCAGCGGACGGAGAAAAGAGAACTTCACGATGTGCGACAGGAGTATTTAAAGGCCGCGTTACGTCAGTTCAGGCCACTTTTCGGCAACAATATAATAGGAGGAGTTTCCAGTCCTCTTGGTAAACAAAACCAATCTTTATTTCTAGAAAGTTTGATTTCTTTGCGGGGGTTTTCATGCAGAATCTTGACTGGGTAAAAATGCAGTCTCTTCCACACAAATTCATAATCACTAATAACGTCAAAGAACTTTCTCTTAAATATATTCACAGAGTTTATCCAGCCAAATATTTTCTTCAAATATAAAATCAATGCACATATGTCCTCTTCTTTCTGTAAATACAAATAAAATGTATAAAAGACTCTTCTGCTATCAATCAGATTTTGTTTCGAGCAAAGTTTTAAAGTGCCAAAACATTTTTGGTGGTAAATTGTAACTCCATGCAATCTCAAATTCAAACAATAAAAAACTATAACAATTAAAAGTGCTTGTAATGCTTACAATCTAACTTTTTAACTCATTTCTTTTTGTTTTCTTCTTTTCTTTTTATATTGTTTTGACCTTTTTTGTTCTCATGTCCTGTTGTACAAAACTTTTCCAAATACTACTTCGACGTACAGATACGACGTTTAAAGGAAGTCACAGACAAAAGGTTTCAAAATCATAATGATAATAATAATTGCTGTTATTCTAACTATCTGTCTGTGAAAAAATCTGAATCGGAATAATAACGAAGATTGATTAGAAAATAAAATGTGTGTACACTGCCATCTGGTGGTCAAATTAAAGAATGACGAGTCGTTCAACTTCCGCTCTGAACTTTCAAAAATATCCGCGAACAAACAATTACAGATTGAAATAAATGTCAACATACGGGTTTCGTAATCAGTATTATACTTTAATGTTACTAATGATGTTAAAAGCATCGCATTTGAAGTTAAAAGAGCACTTTTTCTGAAGGGAAAAAGCGATGACGTCATTTAGCTGCGACAAACATCGTCTCCACCGTGAAGGCGGCATGATGGAAGTCTCTCCTTCTTCAACTGTTTCTCTCAGAGAGTTCGGGTGTGAACAAACCTTACTGTCCCGTCCTGATGGATCGGCGTCCTTCGTTCAGGGTAACAATAATTAGTTCAAATGTTTTTCCCCGTTTAGGCTCAAAAACAAGCAAAATGGTCGACAGATTATTCAGTCGTTACTATCGAGCCATGCCTTTGTTCATAAAGTATAATTCTGTTGTAAATATTCAGATTATGGACAAATCTCACTTTCTCTCTTCAGGATGCCTTCACCACTCATGTTTAAATGTATACAGTAACACTCAATAATTTTGTAATAATGAAAATAACAGAGGAATTTTCAGAAATTCAAGCGATTTCTTTAATAAATGCCTCAAATTTGTGTTGAAAATTAAGATTTCCAGTGATGACATGCTGCAGATTAGTTTCTGGACTGAATCCTAAGCTGGGATTGTTGAAAGAAGTTGTTTCTAAGGACAGTTTTAAACTCAACTGTCACTAAGCTAAAGCTACAAAGTATTACAACATGATTTTGCACTATTTCCACAGTCTTTGAGAAAAGTTTTATGTCCATAATTTTTTCTTCTTTTAATTTTCTTTATTCTGCCTGTTTCTGCAGGAGACACCAGTGTGATGGCTGGAGTCTACGGACCTGCTGAGGTCAAAATCAGCAAGGAAATCTACGACCGGGCCACCCTGGAGGTTCTGGTTCATCCCAAAGTGGGACTGCCGGGTAAGTCACAGGAAAACAGTCAATATAAAAAGTACAGACATTTCTTTTTATTAAAAAAGAAAAGTCAGTGAACCAGCTGCTTCACACTCATGTTTACTTGTAGGTGTGAGGGAGCGTTCACAGGAACAATGTGTGCGGGAAACGTGTGAGGCGTCTCTGCTTTTATCTCTCCATCCTCGCTCGTCGCTCACGCTCATCCTGCAGGTGCTGCACGACGACGGCGCCGTATCCTTCACTGAAAACGGTTCTGTTGGTTTGGAACACAGCAGGGTAGCAGCCAGTTACATTTACTTCAGTAACTTCTTTCAAAACATTTGTTTTTAGGAGTATTTGGACTACGCTGTACTTTGAGTAATCTTATTATTAATTACTTCTACTCTTACTTGAGTAATTTCTTGGACGGCTACTTTTTACTTTTCCTTGAGTAAAAATAAGTGCTACTCTAAGTTGAGTACAGTTCTTGGGTTCTCTAGCCGCCTCTGTTTTGGATTTGATAAGCCTTCTGACTGATTGGTTCCTCATTCCTTACCTAAATGCTCAGCTCCTGTCCTGCTGTCTGAACGCAGCCTGCATGGCCCTGATGGATGCTGGCTTGTCTATGAGTTGCCTGTTTTGTGGCGTGACCTGCGCCATCAGCGCAGACGGTGAAATCATCACAGACCCGACTGCAGCTCAGGAGAAGGTAAATCTGAGGCTCAGAAAAGCAATAAAAATAAATCAAACTCAGATTATTTATAGCTTGGAGAGGAGCTGGATTTCTTATGCTTTTGCTTCTTTAAACTTCTCATAAATAAAAAATCTGGAGAAGCCTTCTTTAAGTCCAGGATTGGGTGAGTCATGATAACAAACTTTGCTAGATGATAAATTGTCACAGAAGTTATTGTGATAAACAATAATATTGTTGTTTTGAAACAATTTTCAAGTCATATAATGATAATAATGCAATAATGATGAATAAATTTTAAATTCTAATGAAAATTTAACACTGGAACTAGAATCTATTTTAAATATCCACAATAAATAAACAAAACAACAGAAATATAAATAAATTATAAACAAAACTGTTCTTTAAAAAAGGGCTAGTTGAGATCAAAACATCAGACTGGAGACTTTTTTTTTTTTTTTTTAAATGTCAATGATAAATAAATAATGTCAATGAAAATTATTGATCTTATTTTAATATGCGATTAATTGATTTATTGTTTATTGCAACAAGTTTACACAGGATATGTTACACTGAAAATACACAAAATGTTTTGGATTTTTTGTTTAGCTTCTAGTGAAAACATCTCAGTACATTTGAAATAAAACAAAACTAACTTACAAGTAACTTTTCAGCAAGAACTAGCAGCTTGTTTTAATAATTCCAGACATTTTTCCTGTTATGAGATCATTTACCAGTAGAACTAGAACTTTTTAAAATTAATATTAAGGAATTATTGTCTTAAAACCAGCTTCTATATCTTGCTGAAAAGTTACTTATAAATAATTTTTGTCTTATTTCAAGTGAACTAAGATATTTGCTGTAGAAATTACTGATAAAACTGGATCTATAAGAATCACGGGGCGTTTAAAACTCCTTTCATGCAAAACAGCAACTTACGATTATTTTAATAGTAGATTATTTCAATAGTAGATTATTTCAGTGATTATTGGATCAAAAAAAATCGACACATTCTGGAGATTTTTAATTTAGCCTCTTATACAATATTAGAAATACCTTAAAAGATGCAAATAAATAATTCAGTTCCTTTTTCAAATAAGAAAACAAACATATTATTGCCTAAACCGCAACAGCACAGTACTTTAGTGAACGCTTGATCATTTGTAGCAAAGGATGAATCTGCTGTTAAAAAAACATATATAAACATATAAATATATTGTACATATAGATACGTATACGTCGATATGTGTGTGTGTGTGTGTGTGCGTGTGTGTGTGTGTGAAGCTAAAACTGCCAGCCAGATAAAAGTTTTTTCTTATTTTAAATTCAAAATGTATTTATTTTTTGTAGTTTTGGCTGAATTACTGCTCTGATTGTGTTATTCTTCCTGTAACTTATCTTTTCTTTAGTCTGTAAACTCCAGTTAACGATTAATTGATTGTTAAATTAGTTCTCGATTGATACAATAATTGATTAATTGTTTATTGTAAAGTTGCTGGTTAGGGGTAGGGTACTCATCATGTTTTTAAAATTCTCCTCAGGAAAGTCGAGCTTTGATGACTTTCGCCATTGATAGCAAAGAGCGCAGAGTGATGATGTCATCAACCAAAGGCTCGTTCTCAGTTCATGAGGTTGGTCATTTTCTTCGTTTCTGACCCGTCTGTTGCCCGTCTGACGGTTCTGATTGGACTTTCCGTCTTCCACAGCTGCAGCAGTGCGTAGCCGTCAGTCAGAAAGCGTCAGAGAAGATCTTCCAGTTCTACAGAGACTCCGTCAGACGCCGATACTCCAAGAACCTTTGACCCAATCGGGATTTAAATTTTTTTTTTTATATATATATATATAAATATTGTGATGTAATAAAATATTTAGCAACCAATTCTGTGCTGTCTTCCTTTAGCTCAGGTGCAGAGACAGGCACACTGTCTGAGTAATTGGGTAGGAAATAAGTAGCGGAATGGCCGATCTTAGTTGTGTGCATTTATTCACTGATGTTCCACTTAAATATTCACAGTTATTTCACACATGGAAGCAGAGCCGGTCCAAGGATTTCTGAGGCCTGCAAGCACAGTTTGAATGGTTAGCCCACTGTCCACCACCCTCAACATCTTTAGGCTTAAATATTTGTGGAGTTTAAATAAAGCATTAATGTAGTTTAGTAATGTAAAATCTGATTTTTCAAAATCTGAAAAACTAGACAATCAGAAGATTAGAACGTATGGAGTATCAGGGGGTCACAAAAGTAAATAAGTATACCATGCAAATCTTCGGTTTATGAATTAAATGCGTCATTAAATTTTTAAATATATCGATAAATTATTAAATTTATCATTAAATTAAGTAATTTCCCATGAAATAATCAAAAAATACAATTTCAAATAATCAAAAGTCATTTAAAGAACTTATTTTAAAATATATGTAATTATTTCATGGCTCCTGTGTGAGCCCGTCGTCATGGAAACCCTGACTCTCGGGCTCCCCTGGTGGTGACAGTGGGCTTTGCAAACAGCAGAAAAAGAAAAAAGCAACTGAAACCATATGAATTTATCGACTCCCTTTCACTCTTTAGAATTATTAGAAGAAGTAACACAAAATGAGTAAAACCCTGAGCCTGAGGCAGCTGCTCCGGCAAACTGATGCACATTTATTTCTTTGTTCTGAGACACGAAAACATCAAAGGGTTGGTCGGTTTCTGTTTTCTAGTAGATGTAGATGTTGTGTGGAGACAAACGGCGGTTTGGGTCAGTTGGAGTGCGATGCCGTGTGCAGAACGTCAGTGGAGCTGAGGGTAAGACTCACAGTGTGGTGACATTAACAGTCTTAATAAACTCTAAAACAACAGAAAACGAGTGTTTGTGATGCTTTTAGGTCAGCTGTGGACTCTATAAAAACTGTACAGCAAAATAGAAAATTTTGGCTTTTCCCTCACAGTCTTTCTTTTTTTTTTATTTTGTACATTTTGGTAGCACTCCACACAGTTCTGCAAGAATTTGGTACCAGTGATTTAAGTGCTTGAAAAAGGATTTTACTTTCCGGTACGTGTCAGTAACATCAGTGAGAAAATGATCAGCACCATTTAAAAAGTATAAAACTACAACAGCGTATTAGGGCCACTGGAGATAAAAGGAGTAAATTTTCACCAGAAAATTCTGAAATGTTGAGATTAATCTCAGAGAATATTTTAGAAAACTTGGAAAATATTTGGTGTTTTACAAGACGAAATTTTTTTCTCAAAAATTTGTAAATTTTTCTAACAAATTTGCGACTTTTCAAACTCATGAAATTTCAATGCATTTTCTAGAAAATGTCTGAGATTATTCTCAAAATGTGTTTTTCCAAGCAAATTTTTGATTTTTCAAAAATCAGAAATTTCCAAGTTTTTATAGAAAATTTGTAATGTGAATTGTTTTTGTTTTTTTTTTAGCAAATTTGCAACTTTTCAAACTTAGAATTTGACATTTTTTCTTTTCCAGAAAATTTCTGAGATTATTCTCAAACTGAGTTATTTCTAGCAAATTTTCAACTTTATCAGCTCAGAAACCTCCGTGATTTTTCTAGAAAATTTGTGAAATTTCTTCTAGCAAATTTGCAACTTTTCTTTTAAACTCAGAAATCTCCATTTTATTTCTAGAAAATTTGTGACTTTTATCTAGCAAATTTGCAACTGCAAATTTCATAGAAAATTTCTGAGTTTATTCTCATAATGTATGAGTTTTTTCTAGGCAATTTTCAAAATCTGAAATTTCATTGTTCTAGAAAATTTGTGAATTTTTTTTAGCAAATTTGCAACTTTTCAAATTCAGACATTTAAGTTTTTGTACAAGCAAATTTTTCATTTTTCAAACATAAATTTTCTTTTTTTTCCAAGAGAATTTGAGTTTTTTGTCGGTAATTAATTCTTGTTTTTATTACTATCTATAATGATCCCGATACGTCTTTGTATAAAACAGCATTTGGGACGCAGATGTAAATATTACAAAGCAAAAATACTAATCACAAAGATATTAACAAACCTAATTAACAGCCCTGAGAAATAATAAAATTTTTGAAGCATCACATTAAGCATCACTGTTATTTAAAACCGGTTTAAAATAACAGATTAATTTCAGAGCTTCATTTAGATCATTTTAATTCAGTTTTTCTCATTATTTTAAGGTTGATGAGTTGTTCTAAACAAGCTGGAATATTGATTTCAGTCAAGTTTTACAAATACATTATTAACCTCAAAGATAAATTAAAAGTTGTAGCTGAAATTATGCAAGTTTCTTCAAAGTGTTGCTAAGAAGGATCTCCTGTAGTGGTCTGTATCACACCGGCTTCATTCAGTCTCTGACTGAAGACATTAATGCTAAGCTAGTCGTTTCAAAAAAACCACATTTTAAATGTTTTTAAAACTTTTGTCTTTGGTTTTTGGCTTTTTTCAATCCTGTGGCATAAAAGTTTCACTCGTCAATATTTGCTAGCTTGCGTTTGTAAACACGACGTCAAACACTTAAAACTAGACAAAAATACATGGTAAGGTTTTGATTTGATCCGTTTCACTGATTCTCATAAATTCTCAGATCTAATTTCTGTATTTTTTTTACTAACCAAACTTCACTGGTACCATCCTATTGCAGAGATGTGAAATGCTTCCTTTATTTTACTGGGATGTTTTCTTTAAATGACTATGCTTAAACCAATATGGTCAGAGATTTTTTTAGGCTTTATCAAAGTTTTTCTTTCAAGAACTTTGGACCCAATAACAAAACGGATAAAACTATGAACATGTTTGTAAAACACAAAAGTGCCATGCAGACAATGACTCGTCACATCAGCTTTTCCAGCTTTTTTCTTACCTTATTATTATTTTTACATCTAAATATGTGCGCTGCTTTGTTTTTTATGGTTTCAGCCTGACAAAACCATTTCCCTGTGTATGTTAATCCTTTTTTAGCAAGAAAAAATATATGTGAATTTACATTTTAGGAAGATTTTCGTCACAGTTGGGTCACTTCGATATTTTTTGGCACTTTTCCTCCCAGCAGCACTTTCTTCACTCCTACTTCCAGATGTGTTTCAAAATATCCACACTGAAATCATATCTCGATTTCATTTCGTTTCATATATAATGGCACTCTGTTTTTATCATCATAAAGATAAAACTTGGCTTTAAAACACAGCAACAGGCAGTCCTTTCTGCAGGTAAAGAACAGGTGAGATCACGATGGGATGTTGAGGAAGAAACTTCGCTTCAGGCAGGAGCTGGATGTGGAAAGTCCTGCAGGATTCGCCTCCAACTCTGATAAGTTTGCAAACTTTGGCTCTTCCTGCATCTTCTGTCATCCATTCACATTGTGGAAGGTTCTGCATTTACTTAAAGGGGACCTATTATGCAAAGTTTCAAATGCTTCGAAAAACAGCCAAAGTGCTTAAAAAACAAACAAAAAAAAATCTAATCATTGTGTAGTCTGACAATAAGTTAATGCTTTCTGGTGTCTGGAAAAGAGCTGTTTCAATAACTTACAGATTTTTAAGTCAATAATTTGTTTAATACGCTCTTGGATCTTGACAAAAACCAAAGTGTTTCCAGATTTTTATCCAGGGACAGAACATATTATACATCAGCAACCTTCTCAGCTTTAATTTAAGCCGTATTTTATAGGAATTAGATAAGAAACAGGGGAGATAGATACAAGTATTTTTCTGGCAGATTCAGAAAAACAGTATGGTTTTATGAACATGACTCAATGTGCAGTAATGGTGCCTGAACGTTCAGCTCACTAGCTTCAGCGGCTAACAGGTAATGTCCAATCAGTAATATATATCTATGGCTTTACCGCTGTACACGCTCCAACATGCTTTTCTATTGGTTTACCATTCATAAAATACGTTTGTATGAAGTTTAAAGATGGTTGTATAATTGTGCATCTGTTTTCAGCCATTTTTACGTGTGAGTGTAAACGCTGAGTTTAGTGGGCGTGGCTAAATAAACCATTTATTTGGATTTAAAGTGACAGAGGCCCTAAAACAGCTCATTCTGAACGGCGCTCAACACGAGTATTTTAGGCAAATTCTCATTATCTAAGAATGAATTTGTGCTAAAAAATTTAATGAATATGTTTTGTATCGCCCATAGACCAGGGATGTCCAAAGTGTGGCTGGGGGGCCATTAGTGGCCCTTCAAATGATTTTTGATCGGCCCCCTGACCACAGTTCAATAACGATAAAAATTTGGCCAACAAAATATAAAACAACTGTTGAAGACAAAATGTGTAAACAGTTTTTTTTTTTAACAAAGCAACAATCTGTAGCCTTTTTTATTTTTTTGAGATTTTAAGGTTTTCATAAAAAATTACTTTTTATTAAGCAGTTAAACTAAAGAAAAATCACAATAAACAAATTTTTGCATTTTAAATGTAATTAATTTTTGTAATTTAAATTTGCCAGTTTTGGACACCCAATCCTAACTTGTTCTAGGAAGCATAATAGGTCACCTTTAAATTTAATTTAAGCTCCACATGTGATGACAAGGGTGACACAAATTTGTCAAACTCTGTGAGAAAGTCGAGCCTGAACGTGGAGGAATGTCCTCTGGGCTGCATCTCGTCCTATTCCAGTGAGACGTGGTTAAAATCTTTTCCTTTATTCGTTGTTTTGCAGATGATGTGTTGATGTTCATGGAGAGTTTGTGTCTTTGTGTGTCTGCGTCTGTGTGCGAGCCGCGGCTCTTATGATGGCTTTGCAGACAGGTAGGAGATCAGCGCTGCGATGGCGCAGATGTACGTTATGATGCCAAACACAATGGAGAGCACAGAGAGCCACAGGGCCTGGCGGGACGCCACGTTGGCGCCCTGAAAATCCCCCTGAGCTGATGCCTTGTTGGTCTGGAAAGCAGAAGACAGTGGGATAAGGATTAGCGGTTGGGGAAAAAAATAAAAAAATAAAGTAAAATCAGAGAGAGGGGTATTTGTCCTGCATGGCTTTCCTCCTCCCCTCAGTTCAATCACTCGCTAATCCCACATTATGTTCCATCCCTGAATCATAAACAGCGTTCAGGATTCATCAGGGTTTTTTTGTCCTCTTCTCTCCCTGCAGTCCTTGTCTCGGAGTTTGACCCTGGTTCAGGTAACGCTCCACAATATCGGAAATCCATCCGAGGTTTCTCTCTTTTTCTGATTAAATCTTAAAGAAAATGTTTTTTACTGCTGTTGACGCTGCAAGGTTTAGTGGATGTTTCACTTTATTTTTTTATTTCTGAAGAGCGACTCTGTTGAAGATGGATGGTGGAGTAATAAGGAACAGGAAAAAAATAATATTAAGAGATAAAGGCACAATAAAGTGGAAATAATGCAAGAATAAATTCGTACGAGAATAAAGTTGAAATAAAACAAGAATAAAGTTGTAGTATTACGAAAATAAAGTGATAATATTACTTAGTATTATTTAGCAGACATCAAGCTTTATCTTTGATATTTTTATGGATTTAATCAGAAATGGGAAATAAATCATAAGCAGCTAAATGTTCTGGTTATTTTTTCTGAAAATGGAGGGTGGGAATTAGGAAAAAAAACAAAGTTGAACTAGAAATTCTGATTTCATCGCAGCAAAATAACAATTTCACAGTTTTTTTGCTTTAATAACATCAGGATGTTGAAGAAAACTGTTCAGGTTTGAGTTTTTACAAAGTGCGTTTTTTAGTTTGTCTCAAAATATATAAAAACTGTGGTACATTTAAACCAGGGGAGTCCAAAGTGCGGGCCGTGGGCCATTTGCAGCACGTCAACTGATGTTTTTGTGGCCTCAACTGTCGTTCAAGAAGGACGCAAATTTGTTTAAGCTTTTTATTTTTAATCAGGGTGACATTATTATTATTGACATTTTTCTTACAGTGGAAAATGTTAATAATAACAAAATATTTGCCTTTTTATAACCAAACTTTCATAATAGGTAAAACCGACTTAATTAATAATTTATTTATCTAGTAGATTAATAAATTTAATTGAAGTTAAATTCATTAAAATTTTAATTTCAAGAAATTCAATAGATATTAAAAATAAATATTTATTGAAATGAATATTTTTATTTAATACATTTAAATGTAATTTATTTAATTTTATTTAAAAAAAAATTAATTAATATTTAATAAATGAATGTTGAATATTGCTTACATTCAAAAATAATTTATTTATTTAATACATCAAATTTTTATTTAATCAATTGAGTAAATCAAATATTAATTAAATTAATATTAGTAATCTCATATTAATATTTATCTAGTTTATTTAAAATAAAACATAAATAAATGTAATTTGAATTTAAATTATGTAATCTATTACATTTAATTCAATAAATTAGTTAAATTAGAATTTATTACTTTAATTTGTTGTTGATTCTTTCTTTGCCCAGGAGTATTTTTGACTTGATGATTTTGGCCCATGTGACAGAAAGTTGGGACACTGATGTAAACACTGGGACTATTGTGCTGCAGCAGGCGTGCTGCAGCAGGGACTATTGTGCTGCAGCAGGCGTGCTGCAGCAGGGACTATTGTGCTGCAGCAGGCGTGCTGCAGCAGGGACTATTGGGCTGCAGCAGGCGTGCTGCAGCAGGGACTATTGGGCTGCAGCAGGCCTGCCTCATGTTGGACTGTGTGAGTTCAGGCTTGTACCTTCTGAGAAAGGTAGAAGGCGGCGATGCCCAGCGGCCAGAAGCAGCAGAGCATGGAGAAAAAGGCCAGACCCAGGTAGTCCTGAGGGATCATCAGGGGAAAGTTTCCGTCGCTGTCCGTATCGCTGAGGTCGTCAATAGACGAGTCCTGGGATCCAAACAGAGAACATTCAGGGGGACGTCAGGTCAGTTTCTGCAGATATTTTTCTCTTTTAGATCCAGATCTGAGCAGCAGGAACGAGGAAACACCAGGTTTTCATTTCTGAGATAAATAAAACATTATTTAAGGAAATTCACATCCGTTCTTCAAGTTATTAAATTTGAAAGCTCAGTAAGATAATCTGCTTTAAATCTGAGTTCATGAAAGCAGGAAAAATATTCTGTTTTTATTATTCTCACGTGTTTTTTTACAGCAACCGGAAAACCTCGCTTGTGACTTAATGGGGTTACGCTGTGAATGTGCACAAACTCCACTGACTGCAGGCTAACCGTGACTCACACGTCTGCGCATAGCTACTAATATTTGATCTGACTCCCCCGACCCGACCAGGCTACTCTGCTTATTTTATTTTTTTGCATGAACAAGCTGCACATCAAGCAAATGTCCTTCTGCTTTTAAAGCACATTACCAATCATATTAAATGCCTTTTGTTGCTCCTACAAATTAATTATGAAGTCCTGAAATGCAAAAATGTGATTTGATGATTTATTTCTAAAGTGTTTCCCAACTTTGTGTTTATGCATTTGCATGTGGCAGTCATTGTTCTGTTCATGCTACAGTGATCAAGCTCTAAGCTGCTACTAATGATTATTGTATTAATCGATTATTCTGATGATTAGTCAATTAATCGGACAATCTGTCAATTTTTCTATAACCATTTAAGCTTTTTAAACATTAGAAATGCATTAAAAGATGCAGATAAATAATTAGATTTTTTTAATTAACAAAATAGACATTTTACTGCCTAAAATGCAAAAACATAGCATTCCTTTAGTGAATGCTTGATTATTTGCAAAGGATGCATCTGCACAACATATTTACAGACAAGAAAGGCTTTTTTATTTTAAGTGCAAAATGTGTATTTATTTTATATACGGTAGCTTTTTGTTAATTACTGCTCAGAGTGTGTTGTTCTTTCAGCAAATGCCCTTTTTTTGAGTCTGGATACTCCAGTTAATGATTAATTGATTACTAAATTTGTTGACGACCGGTTCAGTAATCGATTAATCATAATCATGCATATTGCATTCCATCTTATATTTATTTTTATGTATCCTTTACATGCCGCCTTTAATTGCGCCCTGGGGATATATAAAATTCTTTGAATTTGAATGATTCGATTAATCATTTCCTTCCTACAATATATTGCAGATTCTATCAAACCAATTATGATAAGGTCCAAGTTATTGTTTTTTTTTTTTTTCATTTAATTTGCCTGATGGAGCTTTGTGTTCGTTCTGAACATTAATCCAGGTATTAGCGTTGTTGCCACACACAGCTGGTGCATTTAGGGATTTTCAAGATGCTGTTCACAGATCGCCATCTGCCTGAACGTCCGTCCCACTGTGACGCCTGTGGGATGTAAATTCCTCATCTGCGGCCATGCACTCCCGCTGCAGTGGACTGAGTGCAGCGCAGGACTTTACGGCGGAGCTCATGTGCAATGATGAGACTTCTGTTCAAACTGGACAACAATGAGCAGGACGGCAACAAGAGAACTTCAGTAAATATGAACAGTTCATGTAATACATAAAAGGAGCAAAATGAAGGATAAGCTTATGAAATCTGCCCCCAATTAACATAAAAGAACATTAGCTATTCAACTCAGAAGACTATTACAGGCATATTTCAAATATACAATAAATACACAAAAAACCCACAAAAATCTGGTCATTTGATAACTTTAGATGTAAAAATGAAGAATCATAAAATTGTTCCCAACTCTCCTTCCTCAATCAGTGTTTTGTTTCTTCTTCTGCTGCTCATTTTCTATTTTCTAAGGCTGCAACTAACGACAATTCTGACAATTAATCGATTAATCAGATAAAAAATGATTCTGCAGATTCTTCTATAACAATTAAAGATTTCTTAAACATTAGACATACATTAGAAGATGCAAATAAATGATTAAATACCTTTATTAAATTAAAAAAGTAGACATTTTACTTCAGAAAACACAATGACTCAGCATTCCTGCAGTGAACACGTCATAATTATTTTTAGCAATAATCATCTGCAGAACATATTTAGAGACAACTTTTTTTTTGCAAAATATATACATTTTAGTTGACGATTATAAGGATGCAAGATTTTACTCAACAACTTTTAAACTGAATATTTTTGACTTTTTAAGCTTTTGAAATTTCCAGCTTTTATTTTAGATGAATCTGAAAATTTCAGAGTTTTTTTTATCACTAATTTTTGATGTTTGGAAAAACTGGCGAGAATAAAAATTTTTTTATTAATTTTACAACAATGAAATTTCAGAACTCCAAAAGTTGACAACTTGCATAAAAAGACCTCAATTTTATTTTAGAAAAAATAAAACATGAACATTTCAGGTTAAAAACTTGAAAAGTAGTGAGAAAAAACTCGTGAATTGTGTGATTAATCTCAAAGATTTTCTAGAAGAAAACATTAAAATTTTAACTTTTAGTTTTAGAAAATTTTGAAACTGTGAAATTTCTAGAAATAAATCTGAGATTAATCTCAAAATTTCCAAGTATTTTCATGCAAATCTTTGACACCTTAAACTCAGATATTTCCAAGTTTTTTTCTTGAAAATTTCTGAGTTTAGTCTCAAAACTTCTTAATTTTCTAGGAGAAATTTACTCCTTTCCCCCCCCCCATCTATGATGGCCCGAGTACACCATCATCATGTGTATTGCTTCATATTCTCACTTGCTTTTTAGAGCTTTTGTGTTTTCTTTTGTGTTGCTCAGCATCCACGATGACCTTACAATCAATATTTCTCATCAGCTCATTTTGCAGCTTTCAAACATTGCAAAATTCACTACATTTGGTACTTTTACAAACAGTAAGTTTGTCTCAGGAAAAGTAAAACAGTGCAAACTCACTTTGTTGGACATTTTCTGTATTTCTGCTAAATAATTTTAGCTGTGATTGGTGCTCAATACGGCAAAAATATTGAATATTCTTAATTGCACATTCACTTTTATTAATGTGTTTTAAATGACACAATCACGGAGGATAAATATGTTTTTTTTTACAGATTCATGAGAGAAAACTTAAAGCTTTTTGCAGTTTTCACCTCAGCTGCGAATGTAAACTCAAACAATTCTTAAAATAAATAACTAATCTAGGAGCGTTTGACACTTTCAACACATTTGGTTTCATAGTTTCCTAAAAAGAGACGACATTTCTTTTTCTGTTGGTACTTGTGCTAAAGCACCAGAGCAGCTTTATATAACCTGGCTTTCTGACAGAAACAGGTGAATTGCTGCCTACCTTGAATGCATTGCTCATATATCTATTTTAGGTTCCTGTTCAGCCGCCAGTAGCTCTACAGAGAACATAAAGGTCTCTTGCTTTCATGTAAAAACACAGTGAGAAGAGTCGAGAATGCCAAGAGAAATGAGCCATCTTTCAGTGAAAAACTAAATATGTATCCTTAAATTTGGTCTACTATGCCCGTAAAACAATTATTTCTGTTAACAACTAAAATCTTATATTTTATGATAATGGTTGCTTTATTTCTACATGAACTCAGTCAAAGTTCACTATTTCTTTTCCACTTTCTTATTTATTTAGTCTCTGAACTGGGAAATTTGGAAAAATTAACTGGAAAGCCCTCCGCAAACTGATTTCCCACTGGAAACCAATTCCGACTCGTAGGACAGACTTTGCGTTTTAATATGGCCGCTCTTCGCATCAACACAATTAAAGCAAGAGAATTCAACGGCTTATGCGCCGTTCAACCTGAGGAGGGCAGCACTGAGGCGGTTTCAGGCAAAATAATGTTGAACTAAACAAATTTATCTGAAAATGTCAAAATTCACACACAAACATAAAGAAAAACCCCTAAAAAAAACCTGTTTAGTACGGAAGAGGATTAGCTAAGATTAAAAACTTTTTTAATCAGAATTCTGGTTAAGTCAGAATTCTTTAATCTCCGAATGCAAACCTTTTCTCAGGGCTCAGATTGTTGAAGATGGAAGTCAAAATTCAAACAAAATTCTCAATTTTAGAAAAAAGAATTTTGAGAAGAAAGTCAGAATCCATAAGAGGAAAAAAGTCTGAATTCTGAGGATAAAAGTCAAAATTAAAAAAAGAAAATCAAAATTTTAATTTAAAAAAATTGAGAAAAGGTCTAATTAAAGTTAGAATCTTGAAAAAAAATCAACATTTTGAGAAAAACTAATTTTGAAAAAAAAAGTCTGAATTCTGAGGTGAAAGTCATAATTCTGAGAAAAAACATTTTTGTAAAGATGACAAAACTTGGGGAAAAAAAGGTTAGTTACAATTCTGAGATTAAAAGTGAGAATCTTGCACTTCTTTGTATTTACAAACTGTATGTATGAAAAGAAAAACCTCAATAAAAAGACAGTGATTAAAAAAAGTGAGAATCTTGGAAAAAAAAAGTCACCTTTTGAAAACAAAAAAAAAAAGTCAAGATTTTGCGAAACAAGTCAGAATTTTCTGAGAAAAATAGTCAGAATTCTGGGGGAAATGTCAAATAAAAAAAAGAATTATTTTCTTTTTTTCAGTGTCCCTAATCCTTTTCCATTAATAAACACTTTATCTGCTAAATAAAAGTTGACTGGGGGGTTAGCTACACTCTAAACTAAAAGATTTCCTCATCGTAACTATTTTCTGACAGATTTCAGATAAACTCTGGAGTGTTTTTTTTTCTGTCTTACGTCAGAGTCAGGAAGCAGGTCGTCCTCGTCATCCATGCTGTAGGGGGCGCTATGGAAGTCCTGCGCCTCGGCCAGCAGCTTCCTCTCCAGCGCCGAACCGGGCCGGATGTCCACAAACGTGGTCTCCAGGTAATCCTTGCTGAGCAGGTCCGCTTGGCCCCACAGCGGCCCGGCCGGGTAGAGCGACTCCAGGCTGCGCGGCAGGGCGCAGGCGTCCAGCAGCTCCGGAGGATGGCCGCAGTAGCCTCTCCAGCCCAGCGGAGGATACGCTCGGTCCTCCTCACACTTCACCAGAATGCCTTTAAAAAGCCCGACCGGCGCCTGGTTCTGCTGGTTCTGGCCAGACGGCAGCCGGTTGGCGGCGCTCTCTTCCAGCAGGGGGTGCTCCAGCTCGTCTCTGTTCTCCATTAAAGACGAACCGCTCCAGAGGCCGCATCAACAGGCAAACGTAATCTACAAGCTGGCTGGCTCGATGGGCTTATGCAGAGGCAGCTGCTGTGATAATCCACCTTTAATCCTATTCTTTAATTTTTCTCTTGTTTCAGCGCCGGGTCCAGAGGAAAAAAGCACATGATGAATTTATCCCAGCACCTGAAAGTTGTGTTGGATTATTGGAGAAGCTTTGGTCTCAAAGTTTGTTCTCAAACAGCAAAAAGTGACAATAATGGTTATTGATCAATTAGACGCCCTTGATTCGCTTTAGCTGCAGCAGAAACAGTAAAAAATATTTCCTTAGCTTTACTTTCTGACGCTTCATAAAGGCTACAGAAGTATAATCCAGTGGTGAACATTGGCTTGATGTTCTACAGGAAACAAAAGTCGTCTGGTTTTGATTTATGGCTTCAGAGTGACAAAAACAACCCCGCTGCTTAAGACTCTGTCCGGCTGTCCAACAAAGACGGTGAGGTCTGTGAAGACAAAAACACCACAAACATTTAGATTTCACATTTTAACACCAAATTTTGATAGATTCAGATGAAGAAATTAGTTTTACTATGAAGCAATTACAACCCATGTAAGTAATATCACAAATTAACTATCAGTGGTGAGACAACATTATTATAGTTAACTAAAACTAACGAAATAACAAAACTAAAATTGAGAAAACCCTTCATCTGAAATGTTGGATCATATTTCATATTTTTATCACAACTCAATGAACTTCTAACATTTCTGCAGCTAAATCAGTTGGAGTAGATTCCTATTCACCCTTTGCAACTACGTCAACTTCCAGGCGCCATGATGGACGTCGGCAGTGAGAAGCCACTGAAATTGTTTTCCCAAGTTGTCTTTGCCAGTTTATTCGTTGCTTCTACTTGTTCGAGTCGAGCTAATTTGTCTGTGAACGTAACACACCTGGTTGGGGCTCAAGGACGGAGGTATTTACTAAAGCTGGAAACAGCTAGCTTAGAAACCCAAACAGCTAGCTTAGAAACCCAAACAGCTAGCTTAGAAACCGACCCGAACCTCCTCCTCCCTCCTGACGTGTTGATCAAATTAATGACTGTCTGAATTCACACCACGTGATTTATATCACTGTCATAAACAGCGTTTCCCCTTAAACCGGAACAACATTAAAACGTACAAAAGACGAGATGCTAACCAGTTTTTTCCATACATGCTAGGCTACATGAAGGTGCGGCATCGTCTCCATGGTTACTAATGATTAGACTCGTACCTTCTCCATAATGCGATATTTGTTATCTTATTAATCTATCATACTTTCTTATAAGGTATGTGAACGTTAGTCTTCTTACCTTATAAAAAGTATTTGCTGCTAATCCGTGATTACACCGAGGGCTGCCAGTCATTATGACTGACGGCTGCTATCCATGGCCGCCGTATCTTTCCTCATTAAAAGTTTTACAATAAAATGACAAGTTTGGTTTCTACCCTTCTCTGTTTGCGAAGTAAAATCAACTAAATAGAAGCGACATTACCTTACAAACGTCTGTTTTTAGACTAGCTTTAAAGGAGCGCATTGGTTGGTTTAGCGAAGTGGGCGGAGCTCTGGGGAACGTGACGTCACGTGCAAGGAGTCAAAACCAATCATTTTAAAGGGGTTTCTCATTAAACCACAGGAAGAATACTACAGTGTTGCTAATTATCAACTCGTTTACTCTCTCTGCAACCCAAGTTGATTCCTACAGTAATTATCTGGGCTCAGATTATTTAATTAGCTTGGCGTCAGCTCAGCGTACTGTGATATGAATGGCCACCCACAGAGATTTCACTGCTAATAAAGTCACACGGGTCTGGGGATGCTGCACCAAGAACCATTGAAGGGAATGATGTAAAAACGTCTGAAGAAGACTCTTCTTTCTTCACAAAATGTAAACAAAAATGGAGTGACGTCAGATTTTAGCAGTTGAACTGTCTCTGCATTCTGTCTTTGGTAAAAGACGAGTCATTTCTCCCACTAGCGCTAAACTAGCGCATTTGTTTTGGTTGTATTTACCCAGAATGCCCTGCCCTGTAGTCCACTTGGTGTTCACATAGCCATCCAAACCGCAGCAGAGTTCACTTCAACCAAACCCAAACCGACCAGAATTTGGTTTGATTATGAATTCACACCACAAACAAACTGGAGTTTACCTAAATCTTTAAATAAAGTGTTACCCATTTTAGCTTGTTTTCCAGTGTGTAACACTTTAATGAATGAACTTCTGGTCGTAAAGATGTAAAAACCAGCAGCTTGTGAAGGAGGAATACTGCTGTGAGCGATCTAATGAGAAAATATGGAAACGCAATCTCCATTGTGTCTTGAGAGTCTTTTCATTCCAGTCTGGATAATGAAGTGTCACTTCACCAAACTACATAATAGCTCATCAGTCAGTATTCAGAGCAGCTCACACGATGGATTCAATAACGCGCTTCAACACACCACAGAAGAAGGAGGAAAGAAATGGTGTAACTGGGTATTTTTAGCCGGTGTGGTTTTATTTTCTGCTCGCCTCCTGCAGGGGAAGCACCTCGAGTGATTCTTTTTTTCTTTTCCAACAGCGAACATGTCCGCCTCTCTTTTAGAGACAATACATGTGAGGCATGCAGACTCCTGCAGCCTCATTCCAGGAGAGATGCACTCAGCTTTATTACAACCCACCCCTCTCCGCCTGCGCTCCTTCTCTGCCCAGCCACCGTAAAAAGACGTCAGTCAGCTGTATTATCAGCCTGCCTCTATTTCTGACTAAAGCTTGTAAAACATCCAGTCGGGTGGAGAGGAGCCTGCAAGGACAACCCTGAAAATCATAGGCGATCCATTTGGAGCAAGGGATGCACGTTATTGATTAATGCAGAGGTGTCCAAAGTGCGGCACAGGGGCCATTTGTGGTCCTTGGACTGATTCTGTTTAATTAAAAATTATAAAAAATTGACCTGAAGATGCAGATGGAGGCTTTTTAATTTTTAATCAAGGTAAAAATTGTTAGCAACATAATTTTCTTACACATAAAAATGCAATGTTCATACAGTATTTTGTAATATACTGTGTGAACTGTAGTGTATGTTGTGTTTAATGTCTTAAGCTGCTGGGACCTTGAATTTCCCCCTGGGGATTAATAAAGTATCTATCTATCTATCTAATGTACAACGGAAAGTATTTGTGTTTTTAGAACCAAGTTTTAACAAAAGGTAAAACCAAGTTCATCCAGAGACTTTTACTGAAAAGCTGCACCCAAATTAGCTTTTATCCCTTCTTAACGTTGCTACATATAGCAAGTTTTGAAAGAAAGTGACCCAAATCCTGCGCTTTATTATACAGAAAATAAATTTATATAATAGTTTTATTGTGAAGTATTGCTACTCTTACTAGAGTAAAAAATCTGAATAACTTCTGTGAATGAATAACAAGATTGTTTAAACCATAAATTCAGCAGAGAAACACTGGCAGTTTTTGTTAAAGTTTCATAAATTTTATACTGAAAGAAATTGATTTGGAAAAATTTTACTTCAGAGTTTCAAATGTTGAACATTTTCGACTTTAGGAAATTTCTGGAACGTTTTTTCTAGAGAATTTCTGACATTAATCTAAAAATTTCAGAGTTTTTCTTTTTTTTTTTCTTGCCATTTTTAAACTTCTGGAGCTCAGAAATTTCCAAGATTTTTCTGAACAATTTAGAGTTTTTCTTCCCAACACATTTTCAGCTTTGGATCTCAGAAATTTCCTTGTTTTTTCTAGAAAATTTCTGAAATTGATCTTAAAATTTCAGACGTTTTTGGCAGAAATGTACTCCCTTTTCCTCTATCTACAATCTCCCTAACACGCTATTGTACTAAGCGGAAATTATTAATCAATTGGGACAACTTTTAAGCTAAACAACTAATTGATAGTTAATCGCAAATTGATTAATTGTTTGGATCCGTGTTTTGGAGTTTTCTCAAACACATAGTTATCCCTACATAATCCACCGAACTAAACTTCTTTAATGAAATGCAAAGAAATCTCCCTGAAATCTTCAGTGACACTGCTGACTCTCATGAGGATTTTCAGCAACTCTGCAGTCTTTTCTCTCTCTCTCAGCGCAACACGCCAACTAATCATCCTGGAAGTTATCTGCTGTAAAGCCTCAGCTGATACAAATCGAGCGGATGCAGATAAAAGCAGGAGCTGCACACGCCTCGCAGGCTCTAATAAAAAGACATCTTGACTAACAGAGATGTCAGGCTGAGGAGACCCAAGCTGGGGGTTTTTTTTTTAAAATGTTCTTTTTTTGAGAGATGCCAAAGTAGGAGGAAGAAATCTGAGTCGCCCTGCTGCTTATTAAAACGCCCTATTGATTTCATTTCCCAACCCTTTTCTCTTTCTGCTTCTGCCTGATGAGTGCGGAGGAAACCAAACAGAAAAGATAAGCAAAAAAAAAAGAAACAAAGAAACAGGCAGGAACATCGAGAGCTCAAAGTAACACCATGTTCCTATGGAAACGCATTCACCATCAAGTGGAGCGCTCACTGCAGGAGAAATGAAGCTGAGGCTAATTTGCCATTTCAGTGCTGTTCCTCTGCTTGGCTCGATAAACACTGAAACTCCTGGTAAGGAGGTTCCTGTCATTTTACAGCCGCAAAGGATCGGTTATTTCCTCTGCATGGTTAAAAATAAAAACAGATAAACACAGTCTCACTCAGCGCTGACTATTTGAACCCCGCTGTGCAAAAACTGCAATCAATCCACGGCGAATACCCAATCTAACCTCTGACACGCAACTCATTCTGTTTCCAGATTATAGTAGAATCAGACGCTACAGTCATTTGCAGCCTTGCATCATTTACTCTCAAGCATTTCCAACCCAACCAAAAACACACAGCTGGTGCTCATGTGCAGAGAGGCCAGAGGAATAAGAAATCATCCATCTGCAATATGTTGCACATGGTTCCAGCATCTCTCTGCAGGGAGTGTGTTGTTTTGTATGTTAGAGACAGAGTATACAGTGTGAAGGAACTGGCTGCAGCTCACGGTCTTATGCTGTTTGTGGAGTGTGTGCGTGTGTGTGTGTGTGTTGAAATTCTCTCCAGGGGTGAAATTTATAGATGTACTGGCTGGTATGGAAGGCAAAAAGGGCCACATTCATGAATAAAAATGAAAAATTAATACATTGATAAATTAGATAAAATGTCACTAGAATTGTAAGCAGTTATCATGGGTTCCAAGCCAGCTGATATATAAATTAAAGGATGTGTATTTTGTATTTTCCATGTTCATAGTATTAGTTCACATAGCAATACTTTGTGGTACTATTATGATAATAAAAGCGACAATAATAACTACTTACTTTTTAAGGTAACTATATGGCTGTGACAGCAACTGCTCTTGAAAATCATTCCCATTTGTAATATGCTTCTTTAGGACACCAGCCACATAAAGAAGTATTATTTGTATTTATTTATATTTTTAAATTTAATGGTATTTATTGATGCTTTCATTGAACAAACAGTTGAGAAAATATTAGAACTATCAATCCCAACAATATGGATAGTTTTGGAATTTATAAAGTCAACAATAAATCAAAATTCTTAGCATTGCAAAATATTAATCAGAATGAAAAGGTAAATGAATGTCCTTAGCTCCAACTTATAGCACAACCAAGTAACTATTTTACCTGCAGTTGTTACAAACAAGTTGCACATATCAAACATAAAGAAAACCTGGTTTGAAATTGGGCTTCTGTCTCTTTAAGAAGCTCCTGCTCTTTCCAACACTCTGCTTTCAGAACGTTTAACCACTAAGCCGTTTACAACCTTTTTAAGGAGCGTTGGAGAGAAGTTCCACCAGGTATTTGCTAATCCAGATAGTTGGCACCTCCTTAAAAAGTCTTAAATTCATGTATCAATAGTTAAGGTCTTAAAATATCTTAAAGAAATGCAATTTGGCTTTAATTATGTTAATTATAGGTCTTAAATTTGGTCATGACTGGACTATCTAATCTCGTCATGGGACTTTTCTGCCAGGCAAAAGTTTGACTCTCACATAAACGTCTTTGTTGCTTTCTGTGACTCCAGGTGGTTGAGGCTAACGCTAACTAGTTGCCAATATACACATGCTAACTAGCTAGGTATTTTTGAGCTTCTTCTCACCAGATTGAAACTTTAGAACCCAAAAAGATGTAAAGAAACCTATAAATAGCAGGAAGGAAATACAACAATTTAGCTGTTTTTGTTTTAAGCCATTTTTGTTATTATGAGACATGAAACTGAGAACACGTCCTAATAGTTTAGGTACCTCAAATTTCAAGTCAACTACAATTTTGCTTATATACCAAATAAAAAACCTGATTTGCTGCTTTTGATCACCAACAAGACAAAAAGCAAGAGTGTGGATTAGAACAAAAAAAGAAAATAAACACTATGATTACAAATGGCCTTAGCAGCACTTTCGCTGATTGGACCTAAAAAACATCTTATGTCATTTTTAAAGCTTTGGCCGGAGGATAAGGATGAAAAGGGATTGGCTGATTCCTGGATTCTTAGAAATTAAGCATTTCAACATTAAATTGAATCCAGGAAAAGATTGAATGCCAGTATAAAGGCCAGCTCAGCTCTAATGTGGTGTAAGTAGACGTGTTGCTGCAGTTTGGAGGAACTGAACACATCTCATTAAAGGACCTACGGGTGTAAAACCACCACATTCATACTGAACATACCTGGCACAGCCCTCAATGTCTGGCAAATACAGCTTTGTTTCATACCTGTATACATGGAGAATCAGTTACTTCCCTTTACACCAAGAACTGAACAGAAAAGACTCCCAGTTATCACTAAACTCTGTTTGTTGTGGAATATTAAGGTTTCTTGTGAAGAAAGGAACTGTGGACTGAACCAAAACGTTACATAGGGCTGGACAAATAATCATATCACAAATATTAATATCACAACAAATATGTGATTATTCAATAAGTTAACTGAACTCTAGCTAAGCTATGTTGGTGGAATCAATTAGGCTGCGTTCACACTGCAGCCTGAAGTGACCCAATTCCGATTTTTGTCAAATCAAATTTTTTTGCCGTGGCCATTCACACTTCCAAATATATGCGACCTGTATGTGTTTTGCAGTGTGAACGAGCAAATAACCTGAAAGTGTCCCAATGCGCAGTAGAGGGCGCAATAGCGTCAGCGTTCTGCCAACCGCCATAAAGAAGAAGAAGAGCTCAGTGTTTACGGAAGTAAACGTGGAGGCTAACAGTGGAGTATAGCTCACACATTTCAAGTTGTTGTCCAACCGGAGCAGCATAGTAACAACTTAATCCTCATTATCATCCATCATGGTTGTTGTTTTTCTTCCTGCTTGTGCGTTTCAAGACGCAGAATAGTGACATTTGTGAGGTTCAGTTCGGATGAATGCGATCTGGACATTAGGTCACATTTGAATCGGATACGTATCGGATACTGAAGTGGCCTGGATCGCAATCGAAAAGAATCCGACCTGTTCTGCGTGGCTTTATTACTGCTAATAGTTCAGGTACATTGCGAAATTAAGCTAAGCTAAGCTAAGTAGATCTAAGCTAACATCAGATAAGCTAAGCTAAGATAGTCTTATTAGTCTGCCAGGAGGGAAATTTGTCTTAGAAGATAAGAATTGGCTGCAATACAACAAAGATGATAAATAATACTTTTAAGTCACCAGCAATAAATACATAAAACCAGCATAAATGAGCATCAAATGCTCAAAGTAGCACATTGTTATGCAACATTAATGTGCAAAAACAACAAAAAGCATGATTACTATCCACACAAACATATAAAATGTTTTTAACTTCTCAATTTCACCTTAAACAAATTGTTAAAAGTTGGACACTATTGAGTGTTTGATACCAAACATGCATCAGAAGTGTTTTTAGAATAAATAAAACACCTGATTCTGGACAAATTAGAGAAAATTAAATTTTAAATTCACTTAATTTACTGCAGAATAAATAGTAGCTCAAATAAATCAACAATAAAGCCTAAAATAATGATATTTATGTCCATGATGCAAGTGTTTTCATTTGGTCTTTGTGCTGAAGTATAATTATCAAGTCTCAAACTGTCAACAGCATTGATAAAGACTGCGATAGCAGCTTGTTTGTTGCTTGTAAAAACAAACAAACACTTTGTTCTGAGTGAATAAAGCTGTGAAAGTGTCAGATTAGCTGACAAGCATTGCCAAACTGCCACAGCGATTCCCGCAGTAACTGCACAGATGTCATCCTGACTGTTCACATCATCCAAACTGCAGCACAACAACCTGAACGCGCCGCACGTTTCATCAGTCTTATTCAGTTTAAAGTCTTTTAGAGTTGCCTTTTCTGACTTCTTGTGTTTTTTTAGCCCACATGGCAAAAAAGTTTGGACACCTCTGATGTAAATTAAATGTTTATTTTTAAATCTATAAAACTCTTAATCTGTGATTCTCTTAATGAAGCTGCTAAAGTAAAAAAGCAGTTTGGAAAACATCTCCAAATAATTAAAAAAAGGTAGGATAAGGATAACTTAGCAAATTAATTCCCTAAATTATTCAATAATTATTATTTTTATGCATATTACTACGCCTTTTTGTTTAGTTTTATGTACCTTATCTTATTTAATTTTCCCTTTATCTTGTTTGTTTGCATCTAGTTTTTAACCCCCCTAATGATTTATAATCTCACCTGATTGTAAAGCTTCTTTCCTGCAATTATTGTGTTTTTTTTCCTGCTGTTTTCCTCACAGACTGAGTGGATTGCTGCGTGCCCACCCATGGCAGAGAAAGCCCCTGCTTTTAATCAGGACTCCTGGCAGGAGAAACACACTGCGTGTCCCGTTATTTAAGCTGCATTTTCACATTTTCCCCCGCATGAAGCATTGAAGATTTAAAAACATCCTGAATTATCACCTGGGGATTAATAGGAATGCTTTCTGCCTTTATCTGATTACAGACTATTAAAACTGCACACCAGGCTGGTTGTAAACCATTAAGTGGACCAGTAAACAATAGAGCTTTGCAGTATGAGGGGGATGCTCTGCTTTCTTGTTTGCTTTTAATAGGGGAAAAAACTGCTACAGCTAAAAAAAAATTAAAAACGCTGCAGATTATTTGAAGGTTGAAGGAGAAAAATGTATGTAGAATACAAAGCTGAAAAAAAATCCTTAAATAACATGAAGGCCATTTCTTTAAATTTATCTTTTAGGTGCAATCAGCATAAATGTTCTCACCTTCAGGTCCCAGCTGAAACCATCCACAGGAGTGAAAGATGTCCTTCCTCGTATTGAATATGCGTTTAGTTTAACTGTCTACGTGCGGGACAGGTACACGTGTTGGTGAGGGAGCCTCGAATGAGCAGCTGGAAGTCAAACTTATCGGCGTCTCCTCGGCTGCTTGGATGATGGAGATGTCACACCTGCTCACCCATCCTTTGTCGGAGGCTCTCCGTCCCCAGATGAGCATCTCCGGTGCGCTGTAGCCCTCCTCCTCCTCCTCCTCCTCTTCGCAGAAAGGAGAGGTGGTACCTTGATGCTGCGGTTACTGTGTCAGCTTTCTCCTGTCACTCCGACTTTTCCTCTGTCTCCTCCTCTTTACTGTTGGACGCTCTGGGTCCTAAAGCCCGCCGCTGCACCGCCTTACGGGGCTTTTGTTGTATTTTAATCACTAAACGGTCCCACTAAGGACAGCAAACACGCAAGCTGAGGATATTTCGCCTTTTCTTGCTTCTCCAAGAGGATTATGGAGGTCAGGGCTTGATTTTGGGTTTAGATTAGGATTCGGGATAAGACCGTAAGAATGTTTAAAGGGGCATTTTGCATGTTTTTGTTACTTACATTTGGGTTTCTATCGCTCATAAAAACAGCCCGAGCAATTATATTAAAAAAGAAAAAAAAAACAAAAAACTGCCGTTTTTTTGGCAATACGTAGTTCAACTTCCCACAAATCTGAACCGGAAGTGATCAGTGCCATTTTAGTGGGCATGCGCAGAGCAATCCATAGCGGAAAACGAAATTGATAGAAAGGATATGTTTATTTATTTATTTATTATTATTATTATTTATTATTATTTATTATTATTATTATTATTATTATTATTATTTTTGTTTTTTTGTGGGGGAGAATATATAATGTAGCATTCCGATCCACACTCCATTCCAGTAGATGGCGGTAATGCACATCAATAAGTTAGTTGCTTGCCAACCGTCATAAAAAAGAAGAAGAAGAAGAAGAAGACGACAATCTATATGTGTGTGTGTGTGTGTGTGTGTGTGTGTGTGTGTGTGTGTGTGTGTGTGTGTGTGTGTGTGTGTGTGTGTGTGTGTGCGTGTGTGCGGAGACAATTAATGTGCGAAAGAAATATATATAAACAAAAACCACTGCTGTCAGGATCGACTCGTATAAATACAGAGAATTTAAACATATCAGACGATGTGAACAAACTGCCTCCAATCTCATACGATGACGTAGTTCTCTACTTAGTGAACACGAAGGAACACCATGGAGGAGCATCGCAACCTGAAATCCATAGGAATCAATGTTTAAACGGTTTTTTAAAGGACGTACGAACTCTTCATGTGAATAACAAAGTGGAGGTGACTGACAGAGCAAGTACATGTAGTAACAAACACATAAGCTACTTCTTCATTTCTGCCAGTACTAACATCCGGTTTCTGATCATGTGATTCGTGTGATGTGAAAAAAGTTTTGAAGAATGCAAACATTTCGTTACAACCGAAAAAAACGCCTCACCTAGTGCAAAAACGTTTTTCCAGAAAACATGTTTTTGTGAAACAAGTCAATTTATTCTCAAAATTCCAATTTGCAAAATTATATGGTCAATAGAAATGCAGCTGTTGCTGGTTGTGCAGGCGGCTCAACTTCTGCTTTTCAAAGATGTATGGCTTCATAATTGCTCATCTGCTTGCAGCCATTTTTGTGTTTGAGTGTAAACATTGTGTGACCAGCAAGCAGCTTATTTGGATTTAAAGTGACAGAGCCCTAAAACTGAGACTAAAATCTCATTTAAGGGAGCAGATTTATTGTTCAGCCTATTTATCGGTGCCAATTTCATCAATTTTTGGAGATCAGTGATCAGCCAATGCATGTATAGGAAGAAGTTCTTATTCCCCAATCTTATCTACCTCAGCAAAGGTCTAAAAATCAACCTCTTTTTTCTCCCATTAGAGAGTATGTACTAGCAGACCGGCCCACCAGGACATGTATCCATGTATGCAGTTAATAGTCACCCCACTGTTGCCGACTAAGTGACTTTCTTGCTATATTTAGTGACATTTCAGACAAAAAAAAATTGGTATCAACTAAAATCGGTACGTTAAGATTTTTATAGATCATAATCGGCGATTGGCCAGAAAACTGCAATCGCTGCACCTCTAATCTCATAAGTAATTTAGTGCAAAAACTTGTAATGAACTTGATTTGTATAGCAAATACCTTTGCTAACACGTTCAGAGACACAATAGGTCACCTTTACTGTTAGCAGTAGCAGCAGATAGATGTGTGATATGCTGCGTTTTGGATAAATATGATATCTGGAGTAAAAACAGATTGAGAAGGCTGTGTGTCTAAAGGAAAGCTGAGTCTCTCTGTTCTCCCCCCCAGCAGGGATGACTGCGCGCTGTGTCAGCCCTTTCATGTCCACCTCGCCCCGTGCCTTCAGCCTCAAAGGTCAGGCCACATTAAGATCTTTAAGGCTCAGAAATAGCCCTCGCCGCTTCAGGCCGGTGCTTCTTTCGCCTCCTTTAGCGGAGGATAAAGCTCAGGCGTTGGTGAACACCAGCAATCTGAAATCCACAGAGGCTTACGCCGAGTATTTGATGAGGTGCTCTTAGCTGCAATCCCTCCCGCAGAAACGGTTTAACTGTTTTTTTTTTGGGGTAGTTGTTGTTTGGTTAGTTGGATCTGGTCGGCTGAGCCACAAAGCTGCCTAACCGGAGGTCTGTTTGTCTTTGGCCTCTGAGTTCATCAAGAGATCAATACGCCCTGTTTCAGTCTGAGTACATCCGCCTGTTTTCCATCTTTTTCTTGTCTTTCTTTAGCCTTTTCTCCTCCTCTCTCCAATCATCCATTTGATGCTGAATGATGGGGGGATGGGAGGAAGATAGGAGGATTGATTTGGTGGGAGGTATAAAAAGAGGACACTAATGACATTGCATTGGGTGAGATCAGCATACGCTTTGTTTTCATCCGACCAAAAATGATCTTCAGATCATTGTCTAACAAAAACAAAATGCAAGCGGGAAATGTTTCTTCTCTTTTATTACAGCCTGAAATAGATTTTTAAGATGTTAAATCCTCAATTTTAACACAAAATGGGAAAACCTACTAATATGTTTATGTATCCTTAATTTATTTACATTTGTCTAGAAAATCTGGTTAGTTTGGTGAGGTGTGACTGCGCTGTTGAATTTTGAAGTGAACTCTGGTCCCATTCGAGTGAATACCACACTGACCGGAGATCCCTCCAAAAGCTGGAAGTGGACTGGAGTCCACTTCCTGCTAGGGCATTCTGGGTAAAAACAACCAAAACGAACGCAGGATTCTAGCGCTAGCAGGAAAAATGGCTTACAGTCTTTTGCCAAAGACAAAAGAGAAATCCTAAAATCTGACGCTACTCCATTTTTGTTTACATTTTCGCTCAGCGTTTCCTTCAGTGTTTTTGTGCCATTTCCTTCAGTGGTTCTTGGTGCAGCGCCCCCACAGGCGAGAAAGGGAACAGGTTTCTCAAAGGATTTGATTTGTTTCACACAAACACTAGCTGAAAATATAACAAATGTTGCAATTTTGGTCGCCAATCGAACCGAATCTACCAAAATATCAGGCGTGAAAAATCTCCTACAGATGGAGTGCATTCACACCATCCCGCTTATGTCCATTTTAATCAAACTCTAGTTAGTTTGCCTGGAAAGTTTGGTTTGTTTGGGAAATGGAAGACAGTCCATCCATTGATGGATGGATGGATGGATGGATGGATGGATGGATGGATGGATGGATGGATGGATGGATGGATGGATGGATGGATGG
>CAEFZX010002368.1:0-57220 GCA_903066825.1 Alfaro cultratus | reverse complement strand
AGCTGAATCACCTCCTAAGTGCAGTCAAGTTCTCCAGAGTCCTGCTAATGACCTCATTATTTGACTCAGGTGTGTTGAAGTAGAGATGCATCTAAAAGTTGCAGGAGACCAGCCCTCGAGGCCTGGAGTTGCCCACCCCTGCTCCAGAGGCTTGCTGTGCATGAAGCTACTATTCGCCCCCTAACCAGCTCACAAGCAGAAACAGTCGCAGTGGGCCCAGCCGAACATGAAGATTCATTTTCAAACAGACTTGTTCACTGATGACTGCTGTACAACCCTGGATGGTCCAGATGGACGCAGTAGCGGATCGGGGGTGGATGGCCACCACGTCCCAACACAGCTGTGACGTCAGCAAGGAGGTGGTGGAGTCATTTTTTGGGCCGAAATCATGGGGGGAGAGAGAGAGAGGGAGAGAGAGAGAGAGAGAGAGAGAGAGAGAGAGAGCTGGTCTGCCCCTTCAGAGACCCTGAAGGTGTGAAAATGAACTCAGCAAAGTGCATGGACTTTCTGACTGATCACTTTCTTTCATGGTTCAAAAAGAAGAGCCGTACCTTCTGTAGCAAAATCATCTTCATGCATGACAATGCACCATCTCATGCTGCAAGGAATACCACTGTGTCATTGGCTGCTATAGTTATGAAAGGGGAGAAACTCATGGTGTGGTCACCATCATTTTTGTTAAACCATGTGACAGAAGAAAATATGCCTCCAATTTAGATGCCATATTTGTATTGATTCCTTGTCTGTTGGCAACAGAGTCATAATCCCCTGTTTTGCATATTTTATTTTGACATTTAAAGTCTCGACACATGCTGAAACCACAATATCAGAGCGATTGAAGGTGCAGCCGTGAACAGCACTTCAGGTAGTCTTGTTCGGACAAGAAACCAAGGAATTTAGCTAAACTGCAAACTACTGACTTAAAACACAAAATACATCTCATTACACGTTATTAACTACCAAACAAGACAGCTTTATAGCAAATACTGAAGGTTGCAACCACATTTAGTCCCACAACAACACCACCAAGAATAAGGTATGTAATGCAAGAGTTAATTTAGCTGCTATGTTCAGGAATAATACACACTAAGTCAGCCAATTTACTGAACTCATCTTTTTGCTGTATCTTCTGCATCTAAGTTATAGCAATTGGGTAAGTTAAAACTTAAATGCATCATCATCAGCATAGAGTTGTAGTTGGTATTATTGTGACAGAGAAATTTAAATTAAATTACTTTTTTTCACCTCTTAAACAGAAGGAAAATCGTATCTCTCCTTAAGCGTGTTGCTCCCATTTCCTCCCATATGTTTGCATTAACATTAATAATATTTCAGGTTGTGAATAAATATTTAGTTGAGTTAGTTCAAATCTACGAACCTGAGGAGTTTGTACTAGCATGCAGCCACCATAAAATATGCAAACAGGATTGTTTAGATATTCAAAGTTGTTTACCTGAGTCCCATGTTTTATCAAAATCTCGAGGTTTTGGGTGAAGTGTGAAAGCGACAGATGGGTCGGTCACACGGGGAAACTCTTAACCCCCCCAAGTCAGAAAAACACAAACTCTGAACCACAAAGTGGTAACCGTCACTCAGTTTTACCCCCCACAGGGATAGATGGGAAATATTCCATTCGTGCGTCGTTCTTTCTTTCCTTTTTCATCACTAAAGAAATATGAATACACAAGATGTGTTTGGGTTCACTGTGTAATCAGAACAGAACAACAAGTCCAGTCAACCCAGACATTCCCATCCACTGATGATTTACCTCTTCCTCTGTTTAATGTGTCTGGAGACAAATGAAGTGTGAAGTTGTTTTTCCAGATATATATGCACCTGTTTCTTTTTTCGAAATATATAAATATTTTTTCAGACAAAGGAGATTTGAGGTTCTGTTGATTCACGTGTCGGTTGTATTTGGCTCAATTCTTACTTCGCTTTTGGTGTGCCCTGATGATTAAACATGCACCCAAAGACCCGGGACTTTCACGATCCCCTCCCTCTGTGCTTTTGCCCGTCATCGTCCATAAGGGAGCATTCGGTGTGACAACCGAAATCTTACTCTTGGCATCCACCAGCCCACAGAACAATACGACTCGATTAAAAACCCTCGGGGTATGTGTTCATCTCTGTGTGAATGTGCATTCATGGACAACACACACACGCACACATACCTACCGGTTTTCACACGCATGGTGACCAGAATCTGTCTGTCCAAGCACTCTCGGCTATCAGGAAGTGAGCTAGGCTAGACGGGAGCTGTAAGTCCAGGGAGCTTAGCAGGCCAGAATGGGCCCCATTGTGACCTTTGTGCTGAAAGGGATTTGGGACTATAAACTGACCAGTCAGGTGGAAGGTGATGTGGGTGGAAGGTCTGGAAGAGGCGGGAAGAGACCCGACGGGCTGGCATGAAAACAGACAGGGATGCCAACTGGTGAGGGTGTGAGACGGATGATGTCGGAAGTCTGGGATGGTACAGACTGATCACTGGCAGAACTGGCCAACATATGAGTTCAGTAAAGAACATTGTATTCAAACCATGTATAAAAAACACAACATGGGAGTGGTCTTTGGGTTAAAGCATAGCAAAAGTTAATCTGTCAGATGCTTATGTGTATGACAGGCATACAAAAGATGTCAATGAAGATGACAGTTCAAAATAGTTAAACAATTGGACAATGCCTATAGTAATGTTCTTTATCTATCTTGTATCTGTATCTTGAATCTTGTATTTATATCTATATCTCTCAAAATTTAAGAGCATTTGGACTTTGATCCAAAGCACATCAGCAAGACCACCTCCTAATGGTTTTAGAGTGGTCTAGTCAAAGTCGAGGCATAAATCTGATTGAAATGCTGCAGCATGGTCTTGGACAGACTTGAAAATTTAGAGTATTGACACAGATCACAAACTGGAGTTTTAAGTATTTATCTGCTATCCTACATCAAATTTATGTTGAATAGTTCAGTTCAGTCCAGATGTGAAAAGTGTTGTAGGTTTTGAAATTGAGTTAATCTGGATTGGGACACAGGCCAAACTTGCGTGTGATTGTACTTGTGGATCTGAACTTGACTTCAGCATTGACTTGTTTAACTATGTCTGGAACACACAGACAAGACAATCCAACCAGTCACATACTGTCCTCAGACATCCAGAATGTCATAAAGAATCAAAATCTGAATGTAGGGAACTTGGGTTTGGAAAAGTCTGGATTTCTTAATCCCCGTTCAGTAGTTTTGTTCTACTGAACAGCATCAGTGCCTAGCAGGAAAGCAAGTTTTAACACTTCAACAACCTGACCACCTCTTACTGTTTAACCAACATCAGACAAAGATGGAGCTCTCAAGGTTACCCATGACTGGAAAGAAAGATCCTTGGAAAAGCTAAAAGCCTTTTTAAAAGATGACCTCATGACCAGCCTAAAACATTTGGGTATGCAGACATTTAAATGGAAGTTGCTGGAAGGCTGTTGGGATATTTATAAGATTAGCCAACTGGGAGGTAAAAATGGGTGACTTTCATTGAGATTTGGACAATATACAGAGAGACAATAAAAGGGAATAAAAAAAGAAGGACTTTAAGTTATTCTTCCAAGTGTTAAGGTAAAACCAGAGACAGTGCAGGTAAGTTGTGAGAGAAAGTGTCTCCTGGTGGAAGCTCTGCATATTTTCTCTGGGTGAAACCAGGTGTGAGTGTCAAATCTGGGCCAGACAGCTCTGGCAGGCTTCCTTTAGCTGGCACAGCCCTGTCATTATGCTTCCCTTCCTACCCCCTAAGGCCACGTGGGCTGGAAGCCGAGCCGCGGCCTCTAACTCCAAGACAAAGGATGCTAATCAGGGGTCACTGGCGCTTTAAAAGACAACAGCAGTTCTGGGGTCATACATGTAAAGTTGCGTTTTATGCGCTGTCATTGACGAAAAGCCTGCGTGTGCGCTCGTACAAGCATTTACATGCATGTCAGCTGTATAAATCTCTTGTAAAACGTCTTGCACGCTGCAGTCTTTTACATTCCTGGATAACACATGGTGGGATATCTTTGTCAGTGGAATTTATTAGCATATTTTTTCTTGAAAATTGAAACAAATCTTCTCGCTGCCGTGTTCCCGATTTGCATGATGACTAAACATTGTTACTTAGATCTGAATCTGACTTTCCTTTGACCGCAGGACATACTGCCTCTCTCAGACTTGTTTTCATATCCTGATCCGCTTCCTCTCTCCTTACCCTGTTATATTGTTTAAAGCATGAGCTAATCGCAGGCTGTCAGTAGTCTGAGCTGTCCTGAGAATGTGTGTACCTAAGTGAGTTATTGAGTCCGGCCTCCTAATGGAGGGATTCCACTTCCCAGCCTCTAATTCATCGCCTGTCTGCGCAAGTTTATTGTGTCTATGCTGCCATCTTGTGGCTGTCGTTGTGTAACTTCATCTTTCAGAGAACCAAAGATTTACAATTGATTTTAGACACTTTTTTAAAAATAAATTTAGTTTAAAAAACTAAATTTAAACACTTGTTGAACTATTTTTATTAATTTAATCGGTGCATAAAATATGAAGCTCCATATTCGCACAAAATATCAAATATCAATATCAAATTTTGGGCTTTTATAAATCTAATAAAAACACAAATTTAGAATTACAGCTTTGTTGGTACTTTTAATTAGGGCTTTCATCTAACAATTATTTTAGTAATCTATCTATTAGTCTGACAATCGATTAAAAATAACAAATGGCACATTTTACAGATTTTTCATTTAACGGCTTTTTATACAATATTAAAAATACAATGAAAGATGCAGATAAACAAATAATCCAATTACTTTTTAAAATAAGGAAATAAACATTTTATTGCCTGAATTTCAATACCGTAGTATTTCTTAAGTAAATATAAACCAGGTGAAGCTAAAGCTATATCACTTGAGGAATTTTGGCTAAATCATATTTACAGACAAAGAGTTTGACTATTTTTAGTTAACAAAACTGCAGTCTCAGTGTTAGTATCTATCTGCAAATAGTGTCTGTGTATTACATTGAGGTATATTGAACATCGAATCAATTGTGGGCGAAAAGGATTATTTCTCATAAAGTGTAATAGTTTGTTTTAAAAAGAAAAAAAACAACACATTTAGTTTTCTCTGCTCTTCCCTCCAGCCTTGGATTGTTAATGTCATTTAAGTAAAATGCCGGGATGAGTTCATTTGCAACACAATGTTTTGGCAACACAGAATTTACCTCAAGATTCTTTGCTGCATTCGTCCCACGAGTAGCTTGAGCTCACCCACGTCTTGAGCCGAGTGGCTGTTGCAGTGCATTGTGGGAAAGGCAGTGCAACTGGTGCATATATTACAGAATGAAACTCACTGGCTAACCATGAAGAACAGAAAAATAACGTTTTTATGATTGAGCTGTTTCTGTTTGCCCTGGAGAATGTGAACCATTATTTTGACTCTAATATTCACCATCTTCTCATTTGCTTCTTCCGACTTTTATTTAACTGTTTTTTTTATATATATTCTCTGTATATTTGATGCTCAATGAGCTCATATATTCAAAATGATTGAGATTGACTGAAGACGTCATTGCATCAGTTTTTATTTGTCTTCTCTTTTCCTCAGGGTCGTCCTGGGCAAATGGGTGAGATCGGACGGCCCGGACCAGATGGGCCACGCGGGGGCGTAGGGCCTCGAGGGCCTAAAGGAGAGAAGGGCCATATTGGACTTAAAGGACCATCTGGGGACAAAGGAGACAAAGTGGGTGAACCAGTGATGTATAACATTTTATCAACAAGAATATACGGCAATGAAAAAGTAAAAAATTGAAACGGTTGGCAATATCTTGTCTTAAGCCTCATCTGGACGAGATACAAACATTCGGGATGTCGGCGTACACACAGCTCATCACCACCACTTTGTTCTGCTCTGTTTTTCTAGTTATGAATTAATCATGTGTTATGTCTTTATTAATCCAGGGACCAATGGGAGTGCCTGGATTTCGAGGAACTGATGGAGTGCCTGTAAGTAAATCAGAAACAAAAGATTGTCAATTTCTTTCAATGTGTTTTCAGTGCGTTGGACTGAATGTCGTCCCAGTTCACATTCAGTCCCGTTTGAACCAGCAGTGATTTTCTAGGAAAAGAAAAGGAAAAGAAAACCAACACGTAAAATTAAGAAAATTATAGACAACCCTGAGAATCCTCTTGATGAGATTTTCACACGGAAACAGAACGTCTTCAGTCAGAGGCTTTTTCAGAGCCGCTGTATTACAGACAGCTACAGAAGATCCTTTCCTCCCACTGCCATCTGAATCTACGAAAACTTTTTAAAGAACTTTGAAGAATATGAGTTTAATTTTCCTTTGGGATCAATGCAGTATTTTGGTTTTTATTCAATTGAATTGAATGTGATGTTCTGTATCGAGGGTGTTTCATACAAAAAATTTTAAAATCCTTACCAAAGCCCAATGATTTGTTTTATATTCATATGATCTGTCAACAGGATGATAACAAGTTGTCAGTTTTTTTCTGACGTTAGTCACACAAAACAGAGCAAAGGAGATTGTGGGCATTTATGTTGGTTCTGAACCACAACTCTTAGCATCTGAGGACTGGAAACACAAAGTAGAATGTGGTCAAGGTTTATGACACACAGGCTGGCCGATTACCCGTTCCTGTCCACTCCTCTCCTCCTGCAGGGTCACCCGGGTCGGCAGGGCAGCAGGGGCCCACCAGGGAAGGACGGCTGTAACGGAACCATGGGGGACCCGGGTCTGCCCGGCTACGGCACGGGCGCTCCGGGATATCCTGGGTTTCAAGTGAGCGCTGCTTTTCATTCCTTGACTTGTTTTGATTGTGTCGACGGCAGGTGGGTCATGTTGTCGTTTTTCTGCCTAAAAAACAAACAACAAACAGGGGCCAGTGGGGCCAAAAGGTCAGAAAGGAGACCCCGTCTACGTCGGCGACAACACGGAGGTAAGATCTCCAGGATGCACTTCTTGATTCTGCTCTGTTTTGCCCTCAACTGCTGTTAAAATAAGGATTTTATTTGATAAAAGTTCATTCCAGCTGTCTGCTTTTCTGTTTTTGCTTCTGTCCTGATTTTTTATTTTCCTGCTACATTCATTGTTTGTTTGTTTTTTTTGTTGTTAATTTAAAGATTTTTTTCCCTCTTTTATCCTGTGAACAGGATTTTAGTATTTTGACTTCATCATCATAGTGTATCTAGATTCATAAACGTATGTAGAAAATAACCGCGACTCACAGGCTCAGACCTCTTACTGATGAAAAAACATGCAAAGTCAAATGTGAAGCTTTTTTAAAACCAATTTTAAACTGAGTCTTATAAGTAAATAGTTAAATCCTGATCATGTTTACAGATTGATTAGAATTTAGTGGAAACATATCTATATTAAGCCCACCTTACTCTGTAGATATACACAGAACCAAGGCGATTAATTGCTTTAATTGTCATTAATCAATTATTACTCAGTTATTAAGATGTAAGTCAACTAATTTAAGTAATCAGTTAATTATTAACAGGTGAATACAGTCGGTTTTATCCAAAACTCCTCAGGTTGCATGGCGTTAGCTTCATCCGGTTCAGATTTATTAAAGGATTGCTATGTTATTGCATTTTAGGCAATTAGATGTATATTTTATTTAATTTTTTTTTTTTTTTAAAGGAATTGAATTGTTTGTTTATTTACGTCTTTTAATGTATTCCTAATTTTGCATTTAAAAAAGTCTTAAGTGGTTAAATGAAAAATATGAAGAAAATACTATTTTTAAAAAATCTGATTAATCAATTAATCATCATGAATGAATCAATAGATTAATTGATTACCGAAAAAATCATTAGCTTCAGCCCTAAAACATATTTTAATACCAATTTTTTTTATTTTATACATATTAATATGTATTAATATATATTTTTACTGTTAAACTGAACTGGTCAAAGCGAGCGCCTGAGCCAGCCTGAAGTGTCTGCATTTGGCCAGCAGGTGGTGCTGTGGAGCCAGCTCTGTAAACCTGATTAGATTGCAATGAATATGACAAAAAAGTCATCGTTTCGAAATAACAATAATATTTATCCCATGCTGTGGATAATAACAAGCTGTCAGTTTTTAATTTCTATTTACTCATCATTTACTGTTTAATTTATTGTTATCCATGTTTTTATTTCGTCATTCAGGGGGTTCCAGGTGGACCAGGACCCAGGGGGCCACCTGTAAGACTTGCCTTGCCTTTTCTTTACACAGTTGTTTAGAAGGGGAGAATTTCCCTCCTGAATAATTAAACATGTTTTCATTTAAGTGTAAAAATCTAAGATGTTAGTTACACTTTTTCGGCATCAGGGGAAAATGACATCAGTGAGCTTTTTTTTTTTTTTTTCCTTCTTCTTCTTGTTTTCTCTGCAGGGTCTCAGAGGTCCGACCGGCCCGCCGGGTTTCCAAGGTCCAAGAGGAATTGACGGATTCCCCGTACGTAAACCGAGTCGCCTGTCCGACTTTGACCGACTTCTTCACGAGTTTCACAGAATAACTAGGTTTTAATGCAGTTTGATCGCTGATTACACAAAGTTCTGATTCCTTTTCTCATATGAGAGCCAAAGGAAAACCATTGATACCCCCCTTGGAAACAGTTTGCCACATCACAATTATAAACTTTGGGTTAAAGTTTTATTTGATGGTTAAAGACGATAAATGGTTTTTGATTTACATTGCAAAAAAAAAAAGTCAAACGTGTGTGCATTTGTAATCAGCATCCTGAGCGTTTACAGAAATGGGCAAAAAAAATTTATCTTTTTTGGCCAGAAAGAATTTTAAGTCTGATTTGCTCTAAAAAATAAAACTGAGTCCGATTCCTTTGTCTCTTTGTAGGGATTCCCCGGCCCTCCGGGGTACCAAGGGCCAGAGGTAAGCCTTAGATCAGTGCCGTGACATTTTATAATTTATTTTAAGGTAGGATGAACCACTGTTATATTGAGGTGTTTCCTGTTTAATAAGAAAGAAAGAAGGACATGTGGCTCTGGCTCTTCCTTTTGTTAACCCGTTGTGTTTATAGGGCAGCCGTGGCGACATTTCTCGAGGAGGGAAAGGAGACAAGGTAGGACATTAACGACGAAAGGTACAAAATGATTCAAAAAACCAAGTCCACTTAGGTGGAAATGTTTGGATGTCTTTAGAAGGCAGCGATTCCGACCACACAGAATCGCTTCAACGTAGATTCAGGGATTAGTTGCGTACAAAACATTTGAATTGATAACAGAGTCCCTGAAAGAAAATAAAATAAAAAAGTAAATGGAGCAGAAAATGAGTATTTCATTAAGCTCTGTGGTCGAAACCGAAGTGGTTCGGACCGAGTAAAAAATCTAATTTGCTGGTTTTATTTGATTTAAAGAACACAAATCCTGCTTTTCAGGCCTGCAGCACATTCCAAACAAACTGAGATAGAAACGATTGAGAAGCAGCACAAAGATGAGAATCAGGTTCTTTGGAACGTGTGATTTTGATTTGACATAAAATAAAAGCAAAACCTACATCAATAACTGTTTTCTTTGGAGGTAGTTGAGATCTAGGTTGAAGAAACAGCGACTGATACTGAACACTTTCATGTAAGGCAGAGAAAAAAAGCTTAAAGATTCTTGCTGATCTCAATGCCAGAATATGATTTTACTGTTTTTTTGTTTGTTTTTTTACAGTGAAGCAACATTACAGATTGATAAAAGTGAAATCTCCCCAGTTTTTGTGGAATGTGTTGCAGCTCTGAAGTTCAGAAATGCAAATTAAATGTTCTGTTTGTCTTTATGTTGTCCTGTCAACATTTCTTAGATTAGTGCCTCAGAAATGAGACGTTAGCAGGATTTTGAACGTGTGTTTGTGTGTGGATATTTGTTTGCCTGCATGTCTAATTGGGTGAATTTGTGTCTGAAATGTCTTCATTGAACATTGTGCATGCTGGAAAACGTTCGGTGGTGGCCACGTAACCTGCCTAACTTCCCTCCTCCATCTTTCTACTCAATTTAACACACTCTGCATCCCAGCATCTTCTGATCGGCATGGACTGATATTGGAAAAAATATATAAATCACCTCAACCATTGCTTGATTCGGTTTGTTTTTTGTTTCTGTAAATCACCTGGGTTGCCTCTGAGACAAAAACAACCTCCGTGAAAGTGGAAGGGGATCAAATCTAATAAAATGTTGAAAAGAAAAAAGTTTTTTTTCTCCCCATTCTTCAGACTTGGAGGGTTGTTTGTTGTTTTGTGGGCTTCACACGTCATCTCTTCACTGTGGAACGGCAGCTCTGAGATTTCATTCGTCTGAACTCATTTTAGAAATCATCCAGATCATTCGGGTTTTCGTCAAATTGGAAAAGACACGTTGAATTTGGAGTGGAAATTTCCGAGCTGTTGCTCCGGGGGGTGAAGAGTCTGTGGGCTGCGACTGACTGCTGGAATCACTGCTCCCTGGTCCTGCATCCAATCACTTACTCATCTTGATCACGTGTGTTTGTTTGGTGGTACATCCCCCCCTCTCCCTATTCACCCGCACCGGCTCATCCATCCATCCACACACACACTTTACTAACATTCATCTTCCTCACACACGATGCATGTATGGTATGTTCAAGCAAATCCTCACACACTGAATAAGATTTGAGGGCATTAAGTGAGACAGGGAACATCTGGATGTGATGTTTGGAAAGGAAGAATTGTGTTTTTGTGTTAAAAAAAATGCATAGTTAAGAGATAAGAAAAAAAATCTAAAAGTACATCTCTTAATCTTTTGCTCTCGTCCTGTTCTTTTCTTTTCTATCTTGTTTTTTTCCTCTATTACAAATTTATGTTAATTTCATTTTGTTGCAGGTCAAAATATTGATTGTATTAAACCTGAACAATTTTTTGTTTTACAGATTTGCTTCGACCTTTCCTTTTTAGGCAATTTTAATAATAATTCATACTTCAAAGCTGCAGTATGTAATTTTATAAGCAATATGTTGTTGTTTTTTTTACATATTTGTTAAAACTGTCACCATTACAGTATAACATGAGACAAATAATCTGTGAAAAAAATCTAATTGCTATGCTTTCTCTCTGCAGAAATACTCTGCACCTGGTCAGAAACAACCAATCAGAGCCAGGAGGAGGGTCTTGATAATGTAAATTATGCTCATGTATGCGCTGATCAATGTGTTATTGGTGGAGGAACAACATACTATTACAGGAAAAATGTTTATCTGACATCATTGGTGACTATGCTAACTAGCCTTGACATTCAGGACTGGTTCCGGTGTGGCGTGCTAGCTGCAGCGTAGCCAAGAGCATGGGTTACAATGTGAGCGTACACAAGCATGATTGACAGTGCTAAGATCCTCCTCCTTGTTCTGATTGGTTGTTTCTGACTGGGCGCGGTGCATTTCTGCAGATGGCAGTAGAACCACAGGGAGGAGGCAAGAGGAGTTCATTTTCTTTTCACAAATATAAAGGATATAGAGATAGTTTTAGCAAATATGTAAAAGAAAAATCCATTGTTTTGAAAGTTACATGCTGCAGCTTTAAGCATAGTCCTCAAACTGCATACGGTTTTGTAATTGTGGCAAAACGTTCCTTCAGCAGAAAGTGGCTCATCTTCCACAACTTGAAAATACAGAGCATACACACACATAAAGGAATGCACCTCTGTGTGACTGGACTTTGTGTGAAAGCACACACAACTATTTACATCTTTAGCTTAGCTGAAAATCCATATTCCACCCAGAGTTGTACAGCTTCACTACAGTCCTTTAGGGGGTGATAATGCACCAATTTAAACACTAGCTACTCTGAAGAGGAGAAGAAGAAAAGAACTTAGAGAATGAAGTATTTCTTACCAGATTGTGGATTTGATGTCTTTGTCCACAACGGAAGAACAGCAAATTTCTCAACTGTGTTAATTCAAAACAAACCTCGTTGTTGTTGTTGTTGTTCTTCTTCTTCTTCTCATCCCTGTTTTGTTTGACGTGTGCTTGGTCCCGCCCCCTTGTGGTTCCAAAAATCTAGCAGGCCGCCTGGTGGTGGAACACAGACCAGAGTTAATGTTTCACAGGTTTTGCAGTGAAATTGACAGCACTGCGGATTATTATGTGTTAATTTGGGCCCAAGTTGAAGTGTAAACCTGTCCTGTCATGGAATTAATCAATTTATGGTGAAAGTTGACTGCGAAGAGTAGCATACAGCTCAAATCCAAATCCATGTATTATGTTTCAGTCTCACATTTTCTGCGTTTGCGTTAGAAACAAGATGATAAATTAATTAATTAAACAAGACAAACAAAATATTTTATGTTGTCTGCAAACTCTAAACTTAATAATAAAGTTAAATAACCTTTTAATTTTTGAGCCACAGTAATAATAATAAATACTCTTCATTTCTCCAGTTGACTTTCCCTTTTTTCCAACTTCTGCCCCTTCCTCCTCCTCCCTTTTCTTTATTCTCCTCATCTTCTACTCTACTCCTTCTTCCCTCCACAAACCAATCGCTCCATCGGATTGGCTAACAGTGTGTTGTGTGTATTTCGGACTCCAGGGCGATGTGGGTCTTCCCGGACCCAGCGGTTCTCCCGGTGACCGGTCTCTAAGCGGCGAAAAAATTGTCACTGCCTACAAAGGAGATAAGGTAACACAGCGAGGGAAGGGCAGAGGCTGCAGCACTGTCATCACACACACACACACCCACACACATACAGTAAAACTTACAGATATGGTGGGATCTTATACCAAAAGAGGGGAGAAAAGAAAACACACCAGCAAGCCTTCAAGGTTGAGAAAAAAATAAAAACAGGAGCAGTGATTGCAGCAAACTTTCCAGCCATGGAGGGGAGGATGAGAGGAACAGAGGGAGGAGGAGGAGGATTTGGGGAGAGATGTGTGCAGGAAGTGGTCCATCTGAGAATCACCTATTAAGCTTCTGTCTCTCCACTGGAGTTTGACACACATTTTTACAAACTGGAGTCCTGGAGTCCAAAAGATAATTTCAAGTTTCAAACGATGAATTAGAAACGTCTTATCAACAGAAAAATCTGAGTAGTAAAGATAGATAATTGTTTTGCTGTTTAATTGCAGCTGTAGACTTACAAGAAGTATGATGAATGAGAATTTAGTAAGTTTTTAATGGATGCAACCAACAATCTCTACCACGTTTCTCAACCCACATATTAATTTTCTTCACAAATGTGGGAATTAGCCCGCTTTCCAACAGAATGAGATTTGTTGCCGATTGTTGTCGACCAATCAGAAATGTCATTACTGTTTGCCAGTTTAAATGAATTCACTTCTGGGATAAATAAATAGTGATTATCCAGGAGAATCAAAATATACTAGTTCCTAGAAATTTGTATGAGGCACATAAAATTATGGAATTGAGAAGTTTGAACAAGGTTAGCATATAACAAACAAAAAGTACAGTTAAAATAGAAATACATTTAATTAGGGACACCTGCAAACTCTTTGCTCATGTAAAATATTGGAATTTTAACATAATTTAATTTATATGTAGAATAAACTAAGCATTTTTTTCAAGGGATATCAATACTGATATCTGAGGTTTGGTATCGGCCGATGCAGAAAGACGGTGCTGAATTGACTCAAAACATTTCTTTTTTATAAATACATAAATGTGCTGAGTTTGGTAACCCTGCACCAGTACAGAACACTTAAACACACCAATAACTTCAGAGGTTTGGTCAAACATGTAAAAACAGCATAAATGTGTTCAGTCTCCCTATTATTTTAGGGAGTTGATAATATAATGTGAAACAAATAATAAAACACGAGTACAAAACATAGACTTAGATTGACTAGATCGTGTCCTCATGGATCTGGCACATTGTCACCGATACCCAATTTTGAATTATTCTGCATATCTGGATCGATACAGATATTTGTATCGGATCGGTGCATCTGTAATTTGGAGCTCTAAGATGAATCACCTCAGATTCATTTAGACCAGAATTTCAGTCTGAATGCTAGTAAATGAGTTGTAACTATCTCAGATAACTTAGGCAAATTTACGTCACAGACCAGCCTCTTACCGTCACCCCAGACTCTCCTCTCTCCTCCCTCCATCCTCTTTGGCTCCCCGTTGAGTCCGTCCTCCATCAAACACGCCGAAGCTACAGAAGCGCTTCCCGACGCCTTGCCTCTCTTTGACTCGCCGCCGCCGCTGAACGGTCAGAACTGCGGCGTGTAAACAGCCGTCTCTCTTCCATGATCACGCCATGCAGGGCGACGTGGGCTTGCCCGGCGAGCCTGGCCAGCCGTTGATCAATGTCATTGTGGAGTTTGTGGGTTTTCCCAAAGGAGACAAAGGACTGCAGGTTTGTTGGAAAACGCAACTTCGACTTCATTCCACGACATTCTGATGTTAGACTCTGTGTGGAAGCAGGATCAGCTGAGATCGGACAGCCACAGTGTGTTTGCTGAGATGCTAATTCAACTTTGTACCAAGTAATAATAAATGGAGGATTTTTATTTTTTTACATTTTTGGACTTCCATGGCTTCACTACAGATTATATCTACATGGTGTAATGGCTGCTGTGTGTTTAAAGTTTGTTTGTGAGAAAGAATCTCAAATATGGGGATTCAGAAATTTACATGTGAGCACTGATAAACCATGTGGCACCTTCCACATTTAATGGGAAAGATGTGTAAAAAGCCTTTAAAAATCTGAATTTTCCTACATAACATGAGAATCAACACATATCTCCGTCTGTGTTATCCTTTTTTTTTTCCCATTTGAAAGGTGATAGATAAAAACTAAATAGGCCGTGCATCAGAAAAACAAAATCATGGGTTAATAATTTAAAATGTCCACCCAGATACGTTAGGCATACGTCATCTGAGAGGAACGTCTAATTAGTACGCAGTATCTAGCATACAGTTTGCTACTTTGTACCTTTATAGCTTTGGTTTTTCCGCAAACAACTTCTTTTGTCTGCCAGGGTTTGTTTTGGAACGGCATTAACAGCCAACAAATTCAACAAATATTCTACAGTCGACTGACAGTCTAATGTGAGGGCAGTGTTGTTATTTGAGATCTCCTATTTGACGGTCAGAGGTCATGCACTTGTATTTTATAAGAGTCAACATGCCCCAAACTGGGACCAAATTTAATGCAAAGTTTTCACATCTTAATACACAGCTAATGGAATTATGTAAGATTTGGGTAACTTTTATGAGAATGTATCTCCAGTGTTTCAGAAAATTATTCTTAACCGTAAAAATAAACCAAAATTGGAATGCTAACATGTGAATGACATTGCTAGCTAATGCTTCAAAAGGAAGGCAAGGCGGGATGGAAGGGCAAATTGCCTGTTTGTTTAGCTTTTTAGTATCAAGACGTACTCTCTGAGACTCTAACTACCTGATATCTGTTAACTTGTGCCAAAATAACACAAAGGCAGCAGCTGCGTGGAGGTGTTTGGTGTTAGCTTAGCTAGCTAAGGTACAGAATCTCAAAGTGAAACACCTTTGAAGCAATAAATCACCCAGTGGAGCTATTTGTGTTAGTGTCTTTTGTGGCGTACCAAAGGTAAGGTAAATGAGAAAAATGTAAAATCATCAACTTTCCACTGACATTTTATATGTCCTGAGAAATAATTTTCATTGCTCCTGAAACAAAGTTGTGGTTTTTTTCAATCCCACCACCTTTTCCGTTTCTCTTCTCAGGGTGATCTCGGCCCAAAGGGAATAAAAGGATACCCTGGAATACCTGGACCACCTGTAACTATCACCACAGAAACACCAAACCTAAGTCGAACCTTTGGTGACCAATATGTGATAAATCCTTGGCCTTAAATTACATTTAGATTTCTTTGTATCATTTAAATCCAGGGACCTTTCGGTTATACAGGAGAATACGGGGAAAAGGGCATTCTTGGATACCCAGGACCAAGAGTAAGGCTCCTAAACACTACTTTCTGTTTTCCAGAAAAGAAAGTTGTAGAATTGAATCTTAACTTTTATTCTCTGGTTGACCTTTGACCCTGTTTCGAACAGGGTCCTCCTGGTTTTGTCGGACCGCCTGGCCCTCCTGGACTGAAAGTAAGCTTATCTGTTGATGTTGAACCAAGTGAATTTTTACTTCCACATATACCTTGCAAATATTCTTTGTTGTTTATGTGAAATGATCATGACGAATATCAAAAGAAAATACTCAATAAATAATCATAGAGTAACTTAAAGAAAAAATTAAAAGAAAAAAAACATAAAAATAGATGATTTGCACACTGCACCTCATGAATCTCTGTTGATTTGACAATGATAGCGTCTGCGTGCTGCGATGCTTCACTGTGCAGCTCAGCCATGTTTTTTTTCTTAAGTCAAACCAAAAGGTTTTTCTTTATTTCAAGGGGTTACCGGGGCAACCAGGTTTCCCGGGGCAACCAGGATTCATAGGATCAAAGGTAAAAGAAATGTGAATCTGAAGGTTTTTAACATCCATTATTCACTGTTGGATAAAAACAAATGAAATTTTTTTTGTTTTGTCTCTTGATTGAACCACAACCACAGTTAGCTTCCCAACAACTTCTAGCTAGTTTAACTTGCTACAAAATGTTTTTTTCTTTAAGTTGTGGCAAAACAGCTCATAATTTATATGTTTATCTTAATGTTTTTAGCTGACAGCTGTAATAGTTTGATTAGTAATGAAGGTTTTAACTAAGCTAGAGGAGGTAGCTCCTTGCTAAGCTAGGAGCTACCACTCCTAGCGAACCTACAGTGGTAGTGCCAGTTTTTTTTCCTTTGCTCTTTACCCTTTATTGGAAACGAAACAAAATACTAGTATCCTGCAGTCATAAAAAGTTTACTTCCTCTCTATGTGGTAAAAAATAATCCCTTAGCTAGCTTAGCATGTGTTTTAGGCTATCAGACTGAAGAGTAGATTTTGTTTTCTCCTTTCTCTGCTCTGTTTTGACCGTGAACATCCCATAGGGAGACCAAGGTGACACCGGACTCCCAGGACCTCCAAGTTACATCAGTGATTTTGGCTCTTTTGTTCGAGGTATCACTATTGAGGATTTGAAACCTGGACTTGTAATTGTACAAATCCTTCAGGCGGCCATGTTTTTCGTCCTTCGCTGCAGGACCCCAAGGAGACCAGGGTTTTCCCGGCCGTCCGGGTAGCACCGGTGATCAGGGACCTTCAGGATTCATCGGGCCTCCAGGACCGCCAGGCGCTTTCCGCATTGGTAATAATAGCAGACTTTTGGAGGTTTTGTAGGTATGGTGAAGGAACTTTCTTTAGGAAATCTAGTCACACTCCAGATTGATTGACAGAATAATTTAGTAATGCTAAATCCTACCCTCCTCTCTCCTTTTTTCCTAGTGTACTGCTTTCTCTCTAGTCTTGTTTCCCTCCCTTATTTCCTTCCTTCCAACTTTGTTTTACTACCTCTTCTGGTCTTCCTGCTTTCCAGTTTCTTGCTTTATGTATTTAAAACCTTACTGTACAAATATTTGCCTCAGATTAATAGTAAACTTTATTGTTTTACATTTTAAGGTGAACGCAAAAGTCTGGAGTCTCTGGATAGTTGAGTCTGGAAATCACGAGACCCTTCGCGTGAAAATAGGAACTTTACTTCTTCTGCGCAATTATGCTCTACTTTGTGTTGGTCAAGACTCTGAAGAAGAAGTGTGCCTTCTTTGTACACAACAAATATGTCGTGTGCGCAGGTCGTCCAGGAGCTCCGGGTATTCCTGGTGGCGCCGGGCTAAAAGGAGACAAGGGTAACCCGGGCGCACCAGCTTACGGCCCTGAGGGTTTCCAAGGTCCCCCTGGACCTGATGGTCCTCAAGGTTCCCCTGGTCCTCCAGGTCCTCAAGACACCTCAGGTATCCCTCCACCGAACCAAATGTTAAATCTTTGTTGTTGTTTTTTTCCTCCCCTTTCCAGATTGTGAAGAGGACTATTCCAGCTGGTAACAGCTCAAGTTATTTTCATTGTATGATTGATTTGTCTTTGTACGCATGATGCTGTACCACAGCTGAAATCGGTGTGATACAAGTTTTCTTTTTTGCTGACTAAAAGCCGCCTCGTTGGTAAGAATACAAGGTACGAGAGAGAGCAACTTCTAAACCATAACAGCTGTCTGAATTTTACTGTTGTCTAAGGCCGGCCCAGGGACCCCTGTGAAAGCTATCCTCCTGACAGGCCCACAGGTTAGTTCCTCAGGTACCCTAATGCAGCGCCATGGCAACATTCTGCTCTTCAAATAATAAACATAATAATAATAATAATAATAAAAAAAACAACAACATTCAAAACGTCTTTCATCTTGCAATACTTCCCTACCAAAATGCTGATTTCTTTTTACTTATTTTGCACTGTACTCTTTGCAGGGAATAGCATTAAGTGGCGAGTGTAGGCTGTTGCGAGCTTCAGACTTGGATAGGAGTGTCTCTCTACTCCAAGCTGCTTTTCTCGTCTTTGGCCACAAGGTGTAACCTGCTGTAAACATAATTCACTGGTTTTACATGAAGGTTCGGGGCGAGAGAGCTGCTTTGGAAGCGAGTCGTAAATAAAGTCAAATGAAAACATCTGACTGCAACTTTTCTACTTTATTTATTTATTTTTATTTTTTATTGTAGTGAATGTACGCCAAAACAAAAAAAGCTAAATTTGCACACTTGTTCAGTATGTATTTCTGTTGTTCTAAGCATGTCCCAAAATGCACTAGGGTGTGCATTGTGCAGTTCTCAGCTATTAAAATCAATGTAAAACCACTGAATATGTACTTGCCAAATGCATTGGTGTTTTACTGCGCCCTCCACATTTATGGCCACCCCGGGTAAAGACGTGTAAAATAAATAAATAAACAAATTTGTGATTTCTACTTCACTTTTTATTACGTAAACTGGAGCACTCATGTGTAATTTAAGTTAACTGAAATGTGAAGGAGGCCAGCTCCTTCACACACGTGTCAAAAGGACCTCCGGCCATTCGAGTGTCAATGTAACCTTGACAACCATTGGTGGAAAAGCATCCACGTTGGTGAGGCTGAATGGAAACAAAAAGGGGTTCATCATGACAATAGAGATCCCACTGGGGCTTTTTGCACATCATTGCCATGGCTGATAAATATCATGGAGGGCGCTGTAACTTTTAATATCATGTAAAATAAAATAAAATTTCAATGCTTTTAAACAGAAGCCTCTCATCTTGCACCAGCAGCTCAAACCTGATGGAAAACCAGAGCCGACTAACCCTGATTTTGCACTGTGAAACTTTGCTGCCCTTGCACTGTCTTGGTTTATTTCTAGATTTGATTTCCTGTTTCTTGGGGGTGGGGTAAATGTCTCCCTCTTCCCCTCCCAAGAACAGAAATTAATTGTCATCCATTGTCATGTTGTTATCCCTAACGTAAATCAGTGTAGCTGAGCTTAAGTTTCTTTTTTTTTTGTCTGAGTTGGCATGTGTGTGTTTGCAGATGCCCCCCCAATAGGCCGACCTGGAAGCCCAGGGCCGCCTGGCCCGACAGGATTTCCAGGAAACTCTGGAGTTAAAGGCTTTAGAGGTGTGCATAAACAAATGTGTTTATTGAAAATAAGCTTTTCTCAAACTCAAACGTATTCGTTTATTTTCTATAAAATAATGTTCCCAAGCAGCACAGTAGCTGCTTAAAAATGTATATCCATAAGGATACTGTGGTTAAAACTGTCTATTTATTTTTTTTCTCATTTTTTGTGTGTTTTTACTATATATTGTATTATCTTTCAATATTTTGCTTATATATATATATATATATATATATATATATATGTTTTATTTTTTATTTTTTTTCTGTCCCTTATTTTATAGTAATCGTATCCTTTTCAGCCCTAATTAATAAATTCTCTGATTAGGGTTTTGTGACTGATTTTCAATTTCCAATTATTTGTATAAATATGACATAACAGTACAGTTATCACTGCACCACATGCTGTAAGTATCAATTTAAAAATACTTTTCTACTTTTTGGTTGAATTGAGAGTGTATCTGTCTTTTCAATAAAATGTCGGTGCCCCAGAAAATCGACATAGAGCAATATTCTGCTGAAATGAAGCCCGATTTAAATAAGATTGCATGTATCTCCTCAGATTATAGGGCCTTAGCATTCATGTGTTTGGTTGTTTTGCAAACTTGTGTCCAAATTTAAAAAAAATATTGAGAAAATTGTGATTTACTAATAAATTCAGAACTCGTTTTGGTGCGTTCTCTTCAAAAGAACCTGCCAGAACGTTCCACTCCACCCGGTTCCAGCGAGTTTGTAGTTTGAAAGCAATTTGGGAATAAAAAGCACAAACTTTTTATTCCCAAATAGACTGAAAGATGTCCACAATGGAAAACTTGTCCATTCAGCCTTACAAGCTTTAGCCATAAAATGCTAGCTACCACAATACGAAGGAATGCATCTTGTAAACAAGGTCCCAACGTAGTCAATGAGTTAGCTAACGTTAGCACTAAGAATGCCACTGAATGTCTTCCTTGAGACACTGAACAGCCTAACACTGACAAGCTGTTTATGGAATAAAGCTGTTCAAAATACAAAGGAGTCTACCATTTATGTTTTCAAGAAGCTAACAGCTAGCACACAGCCCTAATATAAGCAGAAGGCTGCGTGCTAACCAAACATCTTGGCTTACCCACTTGTAGCTTCAGCATTATTAAACCTGGATTACAAAATTGGAGTGAGAAATGAAAAAATGGCTAAATTGGTTAACTGGAAGTCCTTGACCTTGTTAGCAAATACTGTGACGTAATAATTACTTATATAATTACGTACTTTATATGTGTAATAATCTTTATTTTTCTCCTCACATGATGCTACTTTGTATTTCTCAATCACTGTATCCTTCAGGTGACCTCGGTGACTGTAACTGTGGAGGAGGAGGAAGAGGAGGAAGAGTAGGCCTGCCCGGGTTACCTGGACCTCAAGGACCCAGAGGCAGCTTTGGCTTCCAAGGGCTTAAAGGTGAGCCCGGTAACCCGGGTTCTCCTGGTTTCAACGGCAGTCCGGGGGCGCCTGTAAGTAACATTTTGTTATTATTATTATTTCCTCCTATCATTTTCCTGTAAACGAGCTCAAGTTTGTGAGGTTTCAACTTTGGTAACTTTGTTTTCTGCAGGGTCGTGTGGGTGAGAGGGGATTCATTGGACGTAAAGGACAGAAGGGGGAATCGTCCTTCCCCAGTTTCGGGGTGAAGGGAGATCGAGGGACACCTGGACCCAGAGGACCTACAGGTGAAACAGGAAACCCCGGCAGAGACGGTCTGCCTGGCTTCTCTGGACCCCCCGGGCCCCCGGTAAGAACATGTGGTCTTTGTAACAAATGAAATCCAATTCACTTTTTGCTCATTTTCCATTAACTTTCTTGATGTTTTTTTTTTTGGCTCTTTTTTTAATATTATTATTATTTCTGGATTGTTCTTAAGGGTGACGGTGGTGTTGGCACAATCGGTGAGAAGGGTTTCCCAGGATTCCCTGGAGCCAAAGGTCGACCCGGTGCCGCTGGCGATCCTGGATTCGGATACCCTGGCTTACCGGGCCTTCGAGGTGAAAAAGGAGAGCCTGGGGTCCCTGGATTTCCTGGACAGCCAGGTTCACCAGGCCTGATAGGTAAGTGATGACAAGTGAGTGGGGGCCAATTGAATTCAATGTCACGCTCTCCCCCACAGGTTAGATCACACATCCGTAGTCTAAGGTAACTAACTAAATCACACGAGGAAATTTTAAGCGGACATATAGCACCTGGTCTTCCTTGTTGAAGGTTTAAAACTCTCGAAGATCTACACAGACGTTGAGGCTCGTGTTTTAGGTTTTCTCTGTCAGGCAGATCCCTACCATTCATGCCTCAGATTGCTGTTAACTACTGTAATAATGGCTTTTACTCATCTGCAGTCAATAATCGATAATCAACAAGCTTCTTTGAGTGAATGGTGCATAATGATGATACTGTAATTACTGACATGCAAAACAACTGCTGTGCTTCTTTAGTCTCAGAGAAGGTGAGAAAAAAAAGCAAAGAAAATTAATCCTACATGAAAAGTCTGTTTTCATTTCTCATAGACCAGTAGACTGTTCAGTTGGGGACCAAAATCGCAATTTTTGTTACATTTTCATCTGGTTTGGTTCAGTTTCACACTGCATTTGGTCAAATGATCCAAACAAATGGAAAAACCTGTTCACACCGTCACCTGTGGTGGCGTTGCACCAAGAACTACTGAAGGAAGCGACACAAAAACCTCAGAAGAAGACATCAGTGCAGCTTCCTTCTTCTGGGAATGTAAACAAAAATGGAGTAGCGTCAGATTTTAGCGGTTGTAGGATTTCTCTTTTGTCGTTGGTAAAAGACCACAAGTCATTTCTCCCGCTAGCTCTAGACTCACGCGTTTGTTTTGGTTTTATTGACCCAGAATGCCCTTCGCTATAGTCCACTTCCTGCTTTTGGAGCGGGCTCGGGTTCGCTTGCGTCCACATATACATTTGAACCACAACAAAGTTCACTTTAACTGAAGCGATAACTAGGTTTTTGGGCGGACTAGAGTTCGCTTTTTTGATTCGCATTAGAGTTCGATTGCGCGTTCGCACCTCCGCTAATGGACCGGGCTTTCTAGACAAATGAAAGTCTGGTTCAATTAAAGTGGACTAAACAGGGCTGGTATGAATGCACCCTTAATCATAATTTTTCATAATAAAATCTAATCAGGTTTTAAATTATTTACTGAATATGTTATTGAAATGGCTGTCAGTAAAATGTATCAAGCTAGCATAGCAAACGCAGAATGGACAGGTTTGCATCAAGAAAAAGACCGATACTCAGTTCTTCCTCTCTGGGACTAAACAACACAAGACATCAGCAACCTGCTGGGCTTTATTTGCAGTATGAATGAGTGCTCTCACCTCAAGATGCTAATGCTAAACATTGATTGATTTTGCTTGAATTATCACTCTCAGGAACCGAGGGAGAATGAGGGAACCAAAGAGCAGATGCGGCGATGCCTCACTGTGCCACCTCCTTCTCTCTCCTCTGCTGATGATGATAATAGTCTGTTTTTAACTGAACCAAGCATCTCAGTATGCTTTTGCCTTAACTGGATGAGCCTTGAAATAATTGATTTGATCTGATTACCTATAACTGTTTGATGATTTAAAAAAAAAACAATTTAATTGCTTTACTGGCGCGTGCAAATGACCTCGTCTGGCTTTGTATGCTGCCATCCTTTGTGGCCCTCTTTCTCTAAAAACACACATCCATCCCCGTTTCTCTCTATCTCCCATCCCTCCATCTGTCTCACATTCCTTGTGCATGTGTATCTGTCCAGGTGACAACAGCTGTGGAGGGGTTATTGACGCCGGAGAGGGAACGGGTGGGTAACTAATTTCCTCCACCACCAGTCAGAGTAACAATGGGGACAGATTAAGTAGCGTTAGCGGTGGAACTGGTGGATTCGTAAAAGAAGCCAAAATTCCAATTTTTGTTTGTTTTTTTTTTTATCTTGGAGAAATCGGGGAATCAGAGGGGTTATCCATGTTCACATAGTAACTAGAGTTAATCTGATCAATGGACAACATTATATGGTAATATATGAAACATTTAGCTAACCACATGTCAACACAAACAATTTAAAAATGTATTTGCGATTTAAGAAACTCATAATGACTGTGGCTTACTGAGTTTGTGACTGTGGAGGCATGTAAGGTTGGAATTGAAATAGACGACCTCTTGTATGAATTTAAACTGAATCAAAATGTAAACATTTATGTCTGTGAATAAGCAGTCATGGGGAAAAGACACGACAATAGTTACTATATAACTATGTATGTAGTAATTGTTTATTAGTCTAATCAATAGCCTGTTGAAGAATATGTATGTTTTTTTTACCATGAATATATCTTCCTGTGACCATAAATTATGACCCACTTGATAACTTAAGCCTTATCAATATATAATACAAATGACAAATATGCAAATTTAGCTAAATATTCCTTTCTAACTCAACTTTTTGGTCACTGAATAGGTCCCAAATATAGGCATAGTAATATTAAGTTGGATGTTTTATGCTAAAAAATATGAACATACTTAAGGAAACTGAAGATTAAATAGACACTGAGAAACATATGCGGTCAATGAACTGCAACTAAACATACGAAACTGGCAAGAAACACAAACCTGAGGAAAGACTAAACTCAGGCCGAAGGAATTATAACAAACCTCACTTAATCTCTCAAGTAAGCCAAAAATAAAATGTTCTTAACAAAATCTTACTTTTGTGTATTATTCCAAGCTAGCTTGTTCGCTGCCAGGCGAAAAAAAAAAGCTTGCTAACTCACTAGCTTGCTAGCTTACCAGCTTGCTAGCTTGTTCTCAGGAAGCCAAAAAGCTGTTAATGTTCTGTCTCATGTTAAAGGAAGTTTGAAAAAGTTTAGTTAATTGTACTTTTTTGTCAAACATTTTTAACAAAGGACACAGTTAAGTTGGTTAATAACTATGGGAAGGTTTTGTCTTTAAGCCATGAAGATGTAGCCATACAAAGTAACTGTTTTACTTATAAATAACAGAGGAAGGTGAAGCTCCTCACTCTCTAATAACCAGTCTATGTATTGGTTATTGGTGTCCATTACTCTAACAGTGATGTACCACGTTATTATAATGTGTCTGTAGCCCTTATAGTTTCATTAAAGGGACTTTCATTTAGCTAACAACCGCTAATGTCATGGAGAACCATTTCTGCAAATACCAACTTTTCTCAAACTTAGCAGGCGATTACTGGACATTATAGTCTTCTGCCAAACAAAACCAGCAACTTCTTTTTTAAGTAATTTCCATGGGACGCTGAAAGGTGCGGGTGGTCGCAGTCACTGGACAATCACATTCATTCGTTCTTGAATATGTTAAGAACATATTCTTAAAATCAAAAAACTATTTTGATTTTTTTTCTCCAATCAAAGCTGCTGAAATCTGCTGCCTATTTTAATGCCTACTTTAACTACTACTTTCATCAGACGAGGAGAAAACCACTCGCCATCCTCAGTCGCTCACCCAGCCCGGACGTAAACCGTTTAACCCACCAGCTCCTCATTTTCGACCCACAACTTTAACTCAAGCAGTTTGCTACTAACAATGTTTACACTCGCTGCCCTCACGGCTAAAAGCTGAAATTAACCCTATCAAGTACAGCATGAATGGAAGCGACTGACAACCAGCACTGCAAACAGAGGAGATATTCATCTGGACTCGGACTGAGTGATTGTTGACATGGGAGGGGATTCTAGTTACCAGTCAGTTTAGTTGTGAGCTCTTATTTTTGGTAGATTTCTGTCGTATGATTCTTTTGTAAATGAGAAGGTCCGATAAGTCGTTAAGTGTGTATTTATTTACAAAATTAATGGGAACTCTAACTGATAAATCCCATTCTGTTTCCTGTAAATGAGTATTATGGTACTTAAAGTGTGAGTACTAACCTGTACGTGACCACTACCAGGTGATAGGCAACCTTGCATCATATATGGTGAACCTGGAGACAAAGGTTTACCTGGCGGGCCTGGACGACCAGGTAACAATAATTCTTATCATTTCTATATTAATATAACTGTTTAAGCTGGTGTCTTTGGAGAGGCTTGCATGTTTGCCTGAGAAGCGACTTTGTTTGAGTCTAGCTCAACCCGGTTTCTGTCTCAGGCCCCCAAGGTCAGCCAGGCTTACCAGGATCCTCTGGAGGTCGAGGGTTCGATGGCCCCAAGGGAGAGAAAGGAGATCCTGGTTTTGGAGGCCAACCAGGAGCACAAGGTAAACTGGTGCTGCTTAGGGTTCCACCATGAGCTGTAAGTCCACGAGATGGCCAGAAAGATTTAAATAAAAAATATATCCTGGAGGTCCACTGCAAATTTACATTGAACAGCTGTTTTGTGAATAACAAGTGAAAATTGACTAAATAGTCAACCAATCAGTGATCAGAAGGTTCAGGTTGCTAGAACTTGCTTGTAGGATAAACTAAACTTTTGAACTTGGAGACGAATAGATACAGTTGAAACCAGAAGTTTACTTACGCAAAATAAAAAGACTTGCACTTTTTTTCTCAATGTCTGAACGTCAATCTGACCAAACTTCTCTTGTCAGTTAGAAACGGCCAAAATGATGTCAGAAAACTTAACGATAAAATGCTTTGGAAATTTTTCTGTAGAGCCTTGCTCTAACTATGATGAGAAGTTTCTAGAAGGAAACCCAAAAAGTTTGACCCAAGTCATGCAGTTTAAAAGACAGTTATTTTTACAACTGATAAATGTATGTAAACTTCTGGATTTGAAATAAGTTTCCCCCAAAAAAAATCCCTAAAAAATGTTCTCAATAAGTATTGTGGTTTTTAGCAAATAGAAATAATCTATTTTTATAATCTAGTTTTTGTTACAAAAACAACAGAACTTTGGTTTTAGAAGTTGAGCCTTAAAATACTATAAATAAAAATATTTCTATGAATAAACATGATTCATTAGTTGGATAATCTGTCTTTTGAGAGTTTTTTCTAGGGTAAAGTAGCAGCATTGAGTTAACAAACACTTAATTACACATAAGAAACCACGCGGAAAATAATTACAAATAATACGATTTCTGAAATATGTTAATATTTACCCTGCTGCTCCACCCTTTCTGCAGGTTTTCCTGGACCTAGAGGAGATCCCGGAGTTCCAGGTACTCCGGGAGTTGGATACGATGGGCCCAGGGGCAAAGACGGCCTTCCAGGACTTCCTGGACCCAAAGGCCAGCCTGGAGAAGTCCTGGGAGTAAGACCTGGAGCTCCAGGACTGGCTGGCATACCTGGTGCAACCGGAGACAAGGGCCCGCCAGGGAGTCCAGGAACACCTGGATCACCCGGTGGGTCTCAGAGGGAGCCACTGGGATGCTAAACTCACATATTTATTATTATTGTTAATAGGGCTGTTGTAAAGGAATATTTTAGTAATCAAGTAATCTATCGATTATTCTTACGATTAATTGAGTAATCGAATAAAAAAATTATAAAATAAAATATTGGTAAATCTGGCATAACAGCAGTGTTACTGTCAGATATCAATACCAGTCCAATTTTCACAGTTGAGCTTCCCTAAGTTACTTTTTTGTAGTTTAGAAAACTAACCTGTAACAATAACAGCTCACTTTCTAAGTTAACCAGAAGAAAAGTTAAACAAAGATCTGAAATTATATTCAATTTAACAATAAAGAGGTAAGCTCACAAATACACTTATAAAAAATGTCCATGATCCAGCTTTTAGCTTATGTATTCATCTCCAGTCAGTTTAATAGAGGAATTCCCCCTTTACCCCATATCTGTCAAGCTTTGGGTTTGAGAATACGGGAAATGTCGCCTTGAGGGGGGGCTTAGGGTAGGGGGGCAGGCGAACGAACGAACGTAAGATGGGGGTGGAGGGGAGGAAATAGACCAGGGGACAGACGAACGTATAAGTCCGGGTATAAGACCTGGTCTACGACCGGTAGACCAGGTCGTACATTCCTCGAATGCAAGAACGGGGGGAGCAATACGGGATATTTATGGCACCTTCGTTTGTCACCCTCAGAAACTCATCTACCAGCCATGAACCTCCACGATGATTTCCTCCACCCGTTTGTTGAGACCGGGATGATATAAAATTAATTGTGCGGTTCGTCCGTAAAGCTACACTTACACTGTAACCATCAACTACTCAGCTGACCGCCGTGTTCAGTCTATCCACTCACCTGTATAAATACTCCTGCAGTTCTCTTACCGTTCGCTTTCAACCGGCAGCTCCCAGAGGAGAAAGGCTGCCGTACTCCAGGCATCATGCCAGTCATTTTAAGAATTCTTATTGGTCCCCCAAAAACGATGAAAACCCAGACTTTATCATCAATCAATAAAATTCCCGCAGGCCGAACTTGAAAATTGGACGGTATGCTGCTAACACTTAGCTTTCATCAACAACTCAGAGGCGTAAGTGAGAGATACACGTAACACAAGTAGTGTCTCGGCCAGAACAGAGTGCACTAAATCATAAAACATAATTTAACGAAGCTTCGAGGCAGATAAATTTTCCTCTAGGAATTTTAATAATCGAGTTACTCGAATCATTTGAGGAATCGTTTCAGCCCTACTTGTTATTATTAATATTATTAATGGAGTTGCAGCAGTTAATGTCAGTAGCAAGTTATAGAAATATCTCCATATTTTTCAATCTTCAGGCTTCGATGGACGGCCTGGTGTTTCTGGTCTGAAGGGAGAGCGTGGAGTGGATGGCCGGCTGGGTATTCCGGGTCTTCCCGGACTTCCAGGTGGTGCAACCAACCCCATCCCCGGTCTACCCGGATTTCCCGGCAGCAAAGGACTCATCGGACCACCAGGTGAGGAACAACGTTACCTTCATCTACACAAAATCTCCAAATCACTGTCAAGGACTCTGATGTTTTTTTTTTCTCTTTAAGTAAAGTTTTTCTCTAGGTTGACTTTTCAGGTGGAATTAAAATAAAAAAAAATTCTGATTTGGTCTCGGCTAACGTTTTCACCTCTCATCCCTCCAGTCTCCCCAGTGTCCGTCCGTCCTTCTCGTTTCTCATCATATTCCCTTTGCATCCTGCATCAGACGGCATGTTATTGTCTTGTGGATTGAAGTTCTCCGTTTTACCCAACAAGTCTCTTGTTTTTGTATCTCTCCTTGTTCCATTTTTTTTGTTTACCCCTTCTACCATCCTTTCCTTTTCTACATGCACCACCACCATCACCTCCATGCATCCTCTCCATCTCTCCACCTTTTACTTCTTGGTGCTGGGTCATTCGATGTAGGCTGCCCAGGTGAGACACTCTCTCTTCATCCATCCATTGTCCATCTTTTTTTTTTTTTAACTGTCCTCTCCATCCTTTGCTTTAATTGTCCGCATGCTTCTGCTGCTCACGCCTTAAACCCTAAAACCGCCTGCAGGCCATTTACCACCACGCAACAAACAAATGTCCATCTGCACAAACTAGGAAGTCTCTTCTTGGGGGTGTTTGTTTCAGTCGAAAATTACAGAAGAAGTTGTTTACTCGAGCTAATATAGCAGTTTCTCAAAGGACTAGTAGTCGTCTCGCAACCCGAGGAGTTGCGGGTTCGACTTGAGCTTCCTCCGGCTGCATGTCGATGTTCGACTACCGACCTTTGTGTCAGTGTGTCAGTGTGTGAGTGTGTTCGTGTTTGGTAGCTGCATCTCCATCACAGGTATGCGCAAAACTTTGTCGATATCCCACTAATGTTGAAAAAGCCCAATTTTGCAGTCGCGGTGTTTCCGTTAAATAGGAAACGTAATTAAAGTTGCGCATGAAGGCATTATCCTCTTAACACTTCCTTTGTGGTTTGCGACAGTGCAAACAGGTGGTTGCTGATCACATGACTCGCGTGATTTCTTTGCAGTTTTGGGAAACCAACCTAGCGCCAAAATGTTTTAGCGAAAAATGCCAGTTTTTTCGAAACTGGCAGTTCGTTAAGCAAATTTATCTTCAAAGTGTCAAATTGTGCAATTATGTGATCAATGGAAATGCAGCTTGTGAGTGCGACTGTGTTAATATGGCTCTAGTGTAAAACGCTTTTTGTTTTTTTTACAAGTAGACTAGAAAAATACAATGAAAATTCACTCCATTTACTTAGATTATACAAGAAGAGTTTTTTTGAAGTCTTTTTTGGGTCAGAAATTCAGGGTGTCTTATCTATATCTTTTAAATTATATCGTATCTATATCTTTTGGTATTTCAATGGGTTTTTGACTATTCCAATGTTTAGATGGAGTTTGATACAGATTCTTGCAAGTCACAGTTGTGCCCCTTTAAAGCTGAAGTATGTAATTTTTATAGAAATATGTTTTTGTTTTCCATATTTATTAAAACCGTCACCATGTCATGACAGTAAGGTATTAGATAATCTGTGAAAAAATCAAGCTAATCCACCTCCTCCAAGGCTACTGCAAAAATGCATCGCTTCTGGTCAAGAACAACCAATCAGAGCCAGGAGGAGGGTCTTAGTGCTGTCAATCATGCTCCTGAATGCTGCTAAATGTGGTTATTTTGGAAAAACAACTTACCGTTACAGGAAACTTACCGTTATTTGCTGTCATCGGTGGCTGTGCTGAATTAGCATTCGTTGTAGTAAAGCAGCTGAAGCAAGTGGGAGGGGGTGAACACGAGAGCGATTGATGACTCCAGGCTCTGATTGGTTGTTTCAGCAGCTAGTGCTGGTGGCGCTGAGAGAAGGAAATGGTTTTTTTACAGATCATCTGTCATATACTGTCACAACTTAATGATAATTTTAACAAGTATTTAAAAAAAACTAATTTTTTTTAATAAAAAATACATACTGCAGCTTTAAACGAGTCGTCAAGGAAGAGCTAACAAAGACGTAGTGCAGGACTGAAGTATGTCTGCAGTGTGCAGGGTTTCTGACCTGGACGCTGTGGTCTCAAAAGGAAAGGAGTTCATCCCACCCCCACTCCACTCAAAGACTCACTCAAGGTTTTGACTGAAGATGGATATTTTATTTGTGAGAGCTTCCGAGACAAAATAATCCCTGAAAGTATGTGCTTGCTTTTACCGTTCCACTAAGATGTGCACATAAATTCATCGTGAGCTTAACTGTTAGCGTATTAACGAGTCATTATTGACTGTTCAGTTTCCTGAAAACAAACAAAACAAAACAAAAAAAAACCTTCAGAAATTTATTTTAAACATTCGTTGGATAAATGGATATTATACCCAAAGAGGAATAATATCCAAACACCAGAAAAACTATTTTGATTATAAGACCTTTATTTTCATGATGAGTTTATGTAAAGAGTATGGAACGGTATGTGATTTTGTTTTTTTGGTTTTGTTTTTTTTTGCTGCCAGATCTAACCCACATGTTTCAGTTTTACACCTAATCTGTACCAAATATTGTTTTTGTTGTTGTTGTTGTTGCTGGGTCACATTGAGTAGGTTTGTTTACCAAGAGACTTTTGCTCAAATGCTATTTAGCTTCATCGCTGCCGCCAAAGCTTTTTTTTTTTTTGCACTCAATTAAAAAGACTTGTTATTTTCAGCACATCTAAACTCATGGCAATTTTAGCTTAGTCTGACATCTATCTACTAATGTTGCATTGCAGATGTGCTGAAAACGAGTTCTGTTTATTTTTTTTTAAGAACATTAAACTTTAGCTGTTAGAGGGGCAGTTCAGTCTCTACTGGAGACCCCAGGTGGCGGAGCCGCGCTACTACAGGCTGGAACTGCACTCAGACACGGTTCAAGTACGCAATCACCACAGATGCACTGATTCAGATTTTCGGGGATTTATACAATATTTTAGAAATGTCTAATTTGCCCGTTGAGAGCTTTTGTTGTCACCGTAATGGATGAGTTAAAACAAATGGTTAAGATGTTTGAAACGACACGTTTGAAAAAATTTTCTACTGAAAGGCAGATTTCTAAGAGTTTTCTTTTATAGCAGAGAGACAGAATCAGCTACCAATCCAAAACAAAGAAGATAATCATGTAAATGGCAAACCTTGAGTAAAATGCATATTTTTGACCTTTTTGTCAATGTCATCACCAAAATCATCACTGCAAATACTCATCAAACATGTTGACCAAAGTTCCATTTAATCAACGCTACACTGGTAGGTTTTTAGCCTTGATTTTAAAGGACCTCTGTGTTTCGGATGTTTTGTGGTTTTCTGGAAGTTTGTTCCAGATTTGCGGTGCGTAGCAGCTGAATGCAGCTTCTCCATGTTTCTGATTCTGGAGATGCAGAGCAGACCAGAACCAGAATAAAATACACTTTGAGTTGTATCTAACATTTTCCATTAACAAAACTATACATTTTTCAATGAAAATCTCATCCTAATAAATGACAGAGAGTGTTCACGTGTCAGCTCCGTTTGCTGCAGGGCCAAATTTGTAACGTTTCTACAATTTGTGGCCACACAAAACTATTCCAAACAGCCTCTGGGCACACATCAGAATAAATGCTTCTCTCAAAGCTAGCAACGCTATATGCTAAAGACTCACTGCTGCTATCAAGAAACGGCCCTGTTTTGTTACGTTGTGCTCACAAATTGAAACAAGATTAAGAGTCTGATTCCAACTTTCGGATGGGAAATCGGTGCATCTGTGGAAATTGCGCACTTGTTCCTATAACTGCTTAACCACTGGAAACCTCTGGATACCTTCTGTATCCAAATGAAGCGCATCATGCTTATGTCTGTGTAATGTAGCGCAGCTGGGGCAAAATATAGACTGTAAAAAACAAAAAACAATGTAAGAAATAAATTACATTGTTTCCTGCAGTCTGCGAGTGTTGCTACTTAGACGCAAAGTTATTGTTGAGTTGATTTCTGCTGTATTTTCTTTGTAAACTTAATTCATTGGAGGTAAGTTGATGTATTCAGAAGAAGGTAAGTTTTTATTTATTTGATTTTTACTTCTATGTACTCAATTGTTCCAGATCTAAATAAGTTGCATATTAAGTTTTTATCATTTATTTAGATTCCCGGAAGTTGAATCCTTATCCGTTCTCATCCCCACCTTCCGCCTTCGTCAGGTTATCGCGGTCGGAAAGGTGAACCAGGAGATCGAGGATTCCCGGGCCCCGCTGGAATGAAAGGAACCCCGGGACTCCCTGGTGAAAACGGAGGAACAGGTCAGAGGGGACCCCCTGGACTGCCAGGCCCGGGAACCGTTCCTGGAAGACCCGGAACGCCAGGAAGAAAGGGTAGGAAGGACAGGATCCGCCTACCGGTCCATTCCTCAGTTGCGCGGTCCGTATCAGTAAAAAGGTTCTGTCTAATCTGCAGGTGAAAGAGGATTCCCGGGACTGACGGGTTTCCCCGGACTACCGGGTCGTCCCGGAAGTCCAGGGTTTCCCGGCGGGAAAGGGTTTCCTGGAGACCGTGGGAGAGATGGGTTTCCTGGCGGTCCTGGACGGTTTGGACTGAAAGGTGAACATCAGAGGGATGGGGATGATGACTGTTTGGCTTGAAATCACACAAAGGGCGACCTCAATCGACAGAGAGCGGTAAAAACACCCAAACACGTTCCTTTACCCTCCACAGGTGACGGAGGAAACCCCGGCCCCCCCGGCCTTCCAGGCCCCGTTCCTGTTGTGCAGAAAGGCCCACGAGGGGGCGACGGAGCCCCAGGCTTTCCGGGCTTTACTGGACCTAGAGGTAGGAAAAAAAACAACTGTTCATTTCCTTCAAATACCCGAGAACATCTTCCTACTTCAGAAGACTTTGAAGTAGGAATTTAGTCAACTCTCTTGACTAAATTATATCTGCGTTATATTTTAATAGAAATGGGTAGAGTAGCCAAAAATTTTACTCAAGTAAGATTAGCACTACTTCAATATATTTTTACTCAAGTTTAAAGTAAAACGTAACCAACCAAGAAATGACTGGAAGCAAGAGTAAAAAAATAAAAAATATTTGGTTAAAAGTCTACTCAAGTGCTGAGTAACTGATTAAAATATAAATTCATTAATATTCAAAAAAATATGTAGTCAGACAGACCAAAATATAAAGTTATGTGGAAATTTTGGTATTTTAAAGAATAAAATGAAAATAATTCATATGAATAACATAATTGTGAAATAACAAAATCAGGCAAAAAAATTAATAAAAAAAGCTTTTTTCCCAAATCAGTTTCTTTCAATAAAAAAACTCATGAAACTTTAATATAACCTGCAGGTGGGTGTGTGTCTGGTGAATGTTTGGTTAAAATGTGTTTGTTCTTCACTCAGTGATGTTACTCTGTGGGTAGAGTAGCCAGAAATGTTATTCAAGTAAGAGTAGCAATACTTCATAATAAGTAGAGCGTAAAAGTTAAAAGATAATCCTAAAAGTCAATTTTGTCCCAACACTTTGCTCAAGTAAATGGAACTGAGTAAATGTAACTAGTTACTACCCAACTCTGTATTTTACTACAATTCTTTTCCATGAATTTGTCCAGTTTTTAGCCGCATTTTGAAAACCCGATATACAGTTTGCACAACGTGGGTCTGTTATGGATATCTTACTAAAACATGGAGTCAGAAAATACTTTTGTTTTTAATCAAGTTTTTATTTTCCTAAAAGACGAGTTATACCTGGCTGCTTTTGTCTTTCCAAACATACCAGAGCAGAAAACACACAAAATCAGATTTTCTGCGGTTTGATAAACTCATGTTGTGAAGGAAAAGATTATTTGTATTTTGAAAAGGAACTATTTTGAATGAGTGTATGAATGTGTGGTGAGTTTAGGAAACGGTTTCAACACTGAGAAAATGTATTTACCAGTTTTTGCTTAATCTGACTGAGTTTTTATCTTCCATAAATGCCATCCCACCGTTGTTTCCAGGTAACAAGGGTCTCCCAGGCCTGCCTGGTCGTCCGGGTTCTCCGGGACGTCCCGGCTTCCCCGTGGACAGCAAAGGCCAGGCCGGACAGCCGGGTTTCCCCGGGCGGCCCGGCCCACTGGGCTTCCCTGGAAGAAAGGGGGAAGGAGGAATCATGGGATTCCCGGGCATGACAGGACCGAGGGTGAGGAAACACACTTCTGTTCCTCATATTAGCGTCCAGCGCGATCGAGGTGGTGGGGCTGAAGTTCTCATCACTGCTTCCTCAGGGTGACGACGGCTCGCCGGGATTCCCTGGAAATCCTGGAGAATTCGGTCGAACCGGAGCAAAAGGTGAGCTTCAACTTTCCTTCAATCCACGCATTAGTTCTTGCTCATAAAAGCGGTAAAAGATCAGGACACGCCGTTTTGTTAATCAGGTCCACCTGGAGAGACGTTTGGGTATCCCGGAGCACCGGGAGGGAAAGGCCAGCCAGGAGATCCGGGTTATCAGGGTAAGATTTGATTTTTCACTGTAAGGTAGGGCTGGGCGAATTTTCTGTGTGTGAAGATTTCATTTGGGGTTTGTACAATTTTTATCTTTCAGTTTTGGATGTTTTGTAGTCAGACAATGTTTTAGTTAAATTTTTAATTTATGTTTTATATAAAATCCTTCATCAAAGGCTCGAAACTGAAAAAAACTAATAAAACGTTACAAATAAGTAAGTAAAAGTGGAAAAAAAGATTGTAATATATCCCAAATAAAACCCAGACTAATTTGAAAGTGATCATTAAAATATTAGAGGTAGAAAAATCCTCAAAGCATTAAAAAATAAAAAATTAAAAAACTAAAAATATACTGTATATTCATATCATGGCTGTTTTGTAGCTTCAACCTATAGAATTTTGAATCTCCTAATTTTTTATTTATCAGAATAGTTCGACCCAACACAGTTTTTTACAAAAGTTAAACGGATCACATTTCATTCAAACGTCACAGTAAAAGAACCATCTTCATATTTGTCCTTTAAGTTCCATTGATGGAGCAGCTGAGTTAGGTTTCAATAAATCAAGAAAGTCTCCCAGTAAACGGTGACCTAACATTTCTCCAGGCCCTCGAGGCAACGACGGTTCCCTTGGCGACAGCGGCTTTCCGGGACGCCGAGGTTCCGATGGACAAAAGGGCATTCCCGGTGAAACGGGGCGTCCCGGAACGATGGGTGAGACACGAACCCCGAAGACGAAGCTGATGAAAGACGACTCAATGTACTTTGTACGCTGGAGGACGGTACTTATGCTGCGACTCAATCTCCTGTAGGTCCACCTGGGTTCCTGGGGCCGCAGGGTCAGCCCGGATTCACTGGGAGACAAGGACCAGACGGGTCCCCGGGACTGCCCGGAGGTCCAGGTGGCCCCGGTTTTAAAGGTAACATGAAAGCGTAACGTCAGTTTCACGATGCGGTCGTTTCAGTAGACGCTCTCACGATGCGTTCTTCACAGGTTTGTCTGGAGCGCCGGGGCTGGACGGGCTCAATGGCCTCGCCGGTCCGAAAGGCCCTCCTGGAATCCCAGGCAAGAACACACAAACTCTCACTTTAGCTAGACTATTGCATCCAAGCTGTAAAACATTTTGGAGTGGGATTGAACCTCCAGACCTTCCCTTAAATCACACAACCAGAACATTTTAATATAGTGAAAGATTTCATGGTTAAATCTCCGTTGATTGACTCAAAGGACTCAAAACTCAACACAAATACCAATAAATACTAAAATGACTGTTACCTTTAGTAGATTTAGATGAAATTTTACCAACAAGTTCCATTGCACCAGAAACAATATCAACGTTTTGGAGCGACCCAGCTAGAATCCTGCTTTGAATCTAAGATGCTCTCACATCAGTGGAAACTTGAGTGGATGGAGATAATTACCAGTTTTATGAAAGCCTCACGACGAGATCAGAGCGCCACCATGCTGACGCGGCTTGGCGCATTTCCTTCATTTATTGCTTTTCTCTCTCTCTTTCTACCAAAAACTGGATCACAAAAGTCTCTGGTCTGATGCTTTCGTCTCAACCGGCATGTTTTTTTTTTTTTGAAGGACAGTTTTGTTTACAGAGACTTCATGATTCATTTTATTTGTAGTTTCTGTTGGTTTGTTTATTCATTTTGGATATTTAAAATCTGGATCCAGAGCTAAATGTTCATTAGAATTTAAAGATTATTGATCTTTCAGAATGTTTAGTTGCGTTATAATGCCATTACGATTATGTTACTTGAAAATTGTCTCAAAATAACAATATCATTGTTTATCGAGTCTGGGACAATTTATGGTACAGCAAAATTTAGCATTACAGGCTTAAATATAGTTTTTTTTTTCGTTTTTTTTTAGTGTTTATCACATTTTACTTGAAGTCTTGATGTTTTTATTTCCTGTTAACTATTTATGTGATGGAGCAAAATACACCCAAACCTTACAGGAATATTGAATTAACAGGTAAAGCTCTGCAAAACAGCAGTGAAACTGCTAAACGCAGCACTTTGCAGAAATGACACACGATCCGTTTCCATCCAGGTACAACGATAGGGGGTAACCAAGGCCTCCGTGGTGCGCCGGGACAGAAAGGAGAGAGAGGTGTTTCCTTCCCTGGACAACCAGGCTTCCCTGGATCAAAAGGACAGAGAGGAGATTCGGGTGAGTTTTAGATGAGAAAAAATCTAAAAAGGCAATCAAATGTAAGACAAAGTATGATATCAATATCGTTTTGGACGTCAGGAACTTTTGGAGCTCCAGGGTTCCCTGGACGACCCGGACCTCGTGGTACGAGTACTTCATCAAACTTCCCGGGGCCTGTGGGAGACCCCGGACTTCCTGGATTGGATGGAGAATACGGTAAACACACCTTCTGAATCTAGTTGCCTTGCTCTCTGTGCTTAATCTCATGACATTCTTTTTTCCACTACCAGGTTTCCAGGGCCCTCCCGGTCCTCCTGGGCCACCGGGTCCGGGCACAGCACAGGGAGACACAGGAGACCCAGGGCTCCCAGGATTCCCTGGAATTCCCGGCCCAAAGGGAGAAACAGGAAATCCCGGAGGCCCCGGATTCCCCGGCTTCTCTGGCTTAAAAGGTGAAGAGAGGCTGCCGCCCGCTCCTCCAGTACGACCACATTTGTTGTCTTTCCTCCACAAAACGCAGCCTTAAATATTGAAGCAAGCGGTTCTGCTTTTCAGGAGCTCCGGGTGACAATGGCCTGGGCGGTGCTTCGGGTGTGAAAGGATTGCCCGGCGAGCCCGGATTCTTCGGATCCAAAGGGCGTCGAGGATCACAGGGTGAGAGCGGGAACGCCGTTCAGTTCCTGATGATGTTCCCCTCTTTCATCTTCGTCATCCCTGCTCATCCCTTCACTCGTTTTGCTCTCCCTCCCTTCTTTTCAGGGCGACCTGGGCGTAAGGGTCCTCCCGGAATCCCTTCGCCGTTCATACCGCGACCTGGGCCTATTGGAGAGGCTGGTTACCCCGGCGACAACGGACTACCCGGTTATCCCGGAGAACCCGGCCAGCCTGGTCTCAACGGACGTCCAGGTCATTGTTAGATCATTTCTTTGTTGTTTGCTTCAAATATTTTAACACATTACCCAGATGAAGTGCTTGATTGTTGTCTTCAACCAGCAGCGGTCATGCTTCCGCTAACCCACTAATAGCACCGCTAATTTTTCGTTTAGCTCTTTTGCTAACTTTGTAAAGCGCATTTAGCTTCTCCTATATGGAATTGTCCAGATAAATTCTAAAGCGCTAATTTACTTGGCCGTTTTGTGAACTTTCAATTGATGCAGTGCAGGAAATGGCGTTTATTCTGTACCCATAATGCATTGCTGCAGAACTCCGTGTAGCACAACATTACAAACTTTGATGACAAATTTGGCCCTGGGATGGTCATATGCTATGTTGCAGCACATGTTGTGTCATTGACATGTCATTGGTGTCAACTTTAGTTGAAATTGATGTGCTTATTCAGTTTGTATAGCATTTTGGTGTTAGCACAGCTAATATTTAGGGTCAGTGCTTTAGAGTTAGCATAGCTAACATTTTAGCTGGTGGTGCCCATCACCGTTCTCCATAATTTTGATGTACAAACAGTACATCTTAACCAAATAAAATATAATTTCCCGCTTGTTAACCTTTGAAAGTTGTACCATTTTAGTGTCAGCAGAGCTAATGCTTAGGATTAGCAGAGCTGTCTTTTTAGCTAGTAGTGCTCATCTGTTTTCTAGGTGTTTTTGTACATCTTAACCAAATGAAATATAATTTCCCACTTGTTAACTTTCGAGAGACACTAGATTACCTTTCAGCATCTGAACGTTTAGACACTACGTATTCAGAGTGCAGTCATGAAGGTATTCGTACTTCTTGTTTTTCATATTTTTGCGTCTTTCACCCACCAACCTCAGTTTATTCTAATGGGATTTTATGTGATAGAACAACATAAAGTTGTACACTGGAAAGTGCTACATGCCTTTCCATATTTGGTACCACCTTTAGTTACACCTGTAAATCTTTTGATGTCTTTACCAACTTTACACATCTTGAGATAAAAGAAATCTTCCTTTAAGATAGCTCTCTTGATTTGGACTGAGAGCTACTTTTTACATGAAAGTCTTGCCACAGACTTTATGTTGTATTTAGGTATGGACTTTGATTGGGATTCACCCAAAATGCCCCCTGTATTTATCTCCATTCATCTTTTCTCATCACCTCTGACCAGCTTCCTGTCCCTGCTGAAGGGTGTGGTGTGTGCAGTCAGTGCTTTCCTCCAGACATCATTTTCTTGTCTTTGTCCTCATCTACCACATGTCTGCTGTGTCCCCGAAACTTTAAGCAGGACCTTTCATGGCTTCATGTCTGTTACTCTTACATTAAGGCCAGACTTGTGGAATGCTTGACTATTGTTGATGCAAATATTTTTGCGCGACACTGTAATTGAGTATTTGTGGCAAAATTGAGCAACTGAATCACATTTAAAAGGAATCTGAAAATATGTACCTTTGTTGTGAATGGTAATTATTCCTCTGCCGCAGGTGTAAAGGGTCGTCCCGGCGCTGGGGGTGAGCTCGGCAGGACTGGATCGCCCGGTTTTCCTGGGCCGGTTGGGGATCCGGGCATCCCTGGTTTCCCAGGGATCACTGGAAATCAAGGTCAGTTTGTTTGTTTTTGTTACAACATTGACATTGACTTATAGACTTACTAAATACAATTTAACACCCGTTTTCTAAAAATGTTTTTTTTTCTTGATATGATTTGCTCTTTTATTGAGAGACCTACAATAAAAACACGAAAGACTGAAATGCAGGAAAACATCTAATGAAATAATATCTAATGCCAAACTAAATGAAACTGATAAGGCAAAACATGAAATATCTCTCAAATGAAATGGATTCCAAATTACAGTAATTTTGAGAGCGATATATATACTTTTTTCTTTGCAGCATCTTTCTTAAACATTTTTTGACTCTCTTCACACGTAAAAAACAAGATGACATGTGCATAAAGAGAAACCCTCGCTACCATCAGGTCATGTTTCTCTCTCTTAGGTTTTCCCGGAGCCATCGGTCGTCCCGGTATTCCCGGCGGCGTCGGCCGCAGCATCGGCGTCGGCTACACTCTGGTGAAGCACAGCCAGACCACCGATGTTCCCATGTGTCCCCTAGGCATGGCCCAACTGTGGGAAGGATACAGCCTGCTGTACGTGGAGGGACAAGAGAAGGCACACAACCAAGACCTCGGTGTGTAAAGACTCAATTTCTCACTAAAACTTTGCAGCTCAACTGTAAACTCCTCTTCATTCATGTTCCTAAATCTATTGGGTGTAATAGATTAAATATTGTGAGGTTTTAAAACCTGAATGTTCTCTAGATCTTGTTTCAAACATGCAGTGTGGTATTGTAACAAATCTCGATTCTTCTGGACTGGTGTGTTGATGCGCCAGTTTTGTAGCCACCAACCTGTTAACTTTATGGGACCTCTCCAGGTCAGCCGGGTTCGTGCCTCCCCAGGTTCAACACCATCCCCTTCCTCTACTGCAACCCATCTGAGACCTGTTACTACGCGAGCCGCAACGACAAATCCTTCTGGCTTTCCACCACCGCCCCCATCCCCATGATGCCTGTGGCCGAGGAGCAGATCCGGCCTTATATCAGCAGGTGCTGAGCTCCACCAGAGCTCATGTGTAATTCAACAGACGTATGGCATTTATCAAGCATTCACCTTTTCTTGTTTGTTTTGTCCAGGTGTTCAGTGTGCGAGGCTCCGTCTCAGGCGGTGGCGGTCCACAGTCAGGACCTAACCATCCCTTCCTGCCCACCCGGCTGGAGGAGTCTTTGGATCGGATATTCCTTCCTCATGGTAGGTCATTAACTGGAGACCAAAGGTTCTCCAGAGGACATGAGGTTACCTGGAGATTTCTTGCATATCAATCTAACCTCCACCTGAAGGAGGACTTCTTTCCTAATCAGAAAATCTTCTTGTATAATTTAAAGAAGGGATAAGGAAATTTGGTGCAGTTATTGAGGTTAAGATCCATCCATCACTTATCTGGGTTTGTGTCATAGCTAAGTAAAGAGGCACACACTTCCCTCTTCCCATTCACTTGTTTCTGCTCCTCTGGGAAATCCCAAGGCGTTCCCAGACCAGCCGAGAAACATAGACCCTCCAGCGTGTCCTGGGTCTTCTTCTGGGTCTCGTCCCAGTGGGACATGCCCAGAACACCTCTCCAGGGCATCCAGAAGATATCCTAACCAGATGCCCAAACCACCTCAACTGCCTCCTCTTGATGTGAAGGAGCAGTGACTCTACTCTGAGTCCTTCCTGGGTGACCAGCTTGAGAAAACTTATTTCGGCCACTTGTGTCTCATTCTTTCAATCCTGACCACAGATGAGCGACTGAACGTAGATCGACTGGTAAATCGAGAGTGTTGCCTTTTGACTCAGCTCTCTCTTCACCATGAAAGATTGGTACAGCACCAGCTTTACTGCAGATACTTAAACTCCTCCATGTTGGGTAGGAGGTCATCCCTGACATGAACAAGGTACTCTATGCTTTTCTGGCTCAAGACAATGGTGTCGGATTTAGAGGCATTGATCCTCATGGCAGCAGCAAAATCATATCATTGCAAAGAGCAAAGAGGTGATCCAAAGGCCACCAAAATGAATCCCCTTTATGAACAGAATCGGTGACAAACAAAAACCTTACTCTCATCATAAACGATACGGATATTTATACATTTAGTACAAGTAATCCATGATTGTGTACATTAGTAATGATTTCAAAGATACATTCCCTAATTGCTTGTAGACTGTGTAGACTCTGATGTCATCAACATCTAAAGCCTCAGGCTGAATGTCAGAGGCTAAACAGAAACTGTTACATTTTCAGCTAGTTTTGCTTATAGCTGTCCTTTCCTTTTTTCCCCCACAGCACACGGCAGCCGGCGCTGAGGGCGGCGGTCAGTCCCTGATGTCTCCCGGCTCTTGCCTGGAAGACTTCCGATCTACCCCGTTCATCGAGTGCAACGGCGCCAGGGGCACCTGCCACTACTTCGCCAACAAGTACAGCTTCTGGCTCACCACAGTCGACCCCCGGCTGGAGTTTGGCGCGGCGACACAGCAGGAGACCCTGAAGGGCGGTCAGGAACGCTCCAGGGTCAGCCGCTGCCAAGTATGCAGCAAGATCTTGTAGCGGCCAAACAGAGCACAGAGGGGAAAAACGCCAGGACTAGCACTTGATGGAGAACAAGAACATGTGACTGACGTGAAAGGAAGAAGCTGTCTTTTCCATTTTATCCCCTTTAGGAGCCGGAGGCTCATCGACGAAAGACGCTGGAGGGCGGATGTGAACAGAGAAGAGCCGCGGAGGGATTTCTCCCCTCTGGATTTACACTGACAATGGTGCTATTGTTGATGTTTGTGTTTATCTTTTGTCTGAATTCACGGTATTTGGTTAGAATCATTCTCTGCTACCTCGAAGATAGCCATCTCTTTAGTAGCTATACACACACTCACGGAGGGACGAACCTTTCGCACGTCTCAGCTCAGATGCATGCCGTTGCTGTAATTTATAGATGCGATAGCGAATAGTTTACTCTCTCTACTGACTTGTCGGTTTGTGCCCCATTCATAGTGACCAGGAAGACGTGACCCACAAGCTAGCTTGTGCTGCAATACACAGCTAACATGTTAGCTGGTGAGATTTGTTTGGGAGTGTGGATATTTAATATTAGAAGATTTCAGACTTGTTTTTATATTAATTCATGTTCAACCAAGGTTTTGTTTTCACTTTGTAAAACTTTAAACTTTTAGTTTTTGTTTAATTTGATTTGCAACATGACAAAAAATTTCAAAATTGGTCATTTTTAAGGCTGGATGCCCTAAATAGAAGATCTACATTTAACAGTTATCGCCATCGGATCTTCAAATTAAGTGTAATTTCTGCTTAAGGTAGATTTTATAGAACTACAACTAATGCACTGAAAACTCACATGCTAACATGTTAGCATGTTACCTTGCTAACATGGTAAAGCATGTTAGCTAAAGCCATCTGAATAGAGCCACATGAACAAGACAATATCACCATCTTTACAGAACAAATAAAGAATTGAGCGTTGAGAATGGATGGGAAATCTTAATGCTTGTCTTTAGTGATATCGACAAATGATGTAGGAATATGTATTGCATTATAATTTTATAAAATGTGTAAAATCCAGACTGAAATTTGATCCAAATTTCCCTTGACAGTTAATTTCTTCCCTTCCTTTTTTGTACAGAGAAACAATCAATAGCATATCAGTTTCTTTTTGTATGTACTTAAGTATACTCGTGAATTTTAATATAAATTAAAAAAAATACTCAAATATTTTGTATAATTTAATTATGTTTTCTGAGGTCTTAATATTTCACCCTATTTCCATTTGTTTAGGTTTCTATTCCCATCTGAACCAGCTGACCTACTTATGAAATATGAGATTTGGACTCCTGATCAATAACCAAAGTATCTCTAAGTGAAACATCATTATTTGCGAGTTATTTTCTTAATTGAAACAAAAGCAAATCAGCACTTTTTCCCTCTAAGTGACACAAACAGAGAGTCTGCAACAGTTTTAGATCAGAACAAACGACTGACGGTGCACTGATGTGAATTCAGACGGGTCACAAGCCGAGCAAAGTGGGTCAATCTCAGCTTTTCATTGTGTTGTGACCAAACTGTTACTTTTATGAAGCATCTTCGGTGTTAAGTTTTTTTGACAAACGCAATGCTGCTCTTTGTCTTCCAGCAGCATTTCCAGAAACAAAAAGGTTTTAAACTCTATTAACTCTAGTTTTTTCTTTGCTTCCATGCTGTTTATTCATATAAAAAAGAGAAAATGTCAAATGTTCTGCTCACGTAACCACTATGACCACTGCATCTAGAACGCGTCTTGTCTGGTAGCTCTGACATTTCACCTTTATTCTACGGTTTTCATTAGCATTTGCTATTTTTGTAATCTAGATTGTAATTATTTTGTACTTGTGTCATAATACAACCGCCTGATGTTATTTACTGACTATAGAGGTGACGAGAATATGATGTTATGTACATTAAAGTTTATGGAAAAATGCTTCTAGGAGTTTTTTGTTTGTTGTAATCACTGACTATTAAACAGTTGTTTGACCCAAATGTCCCATTCAGCATCATGTTTTAAGTGACTGAAGCAGAATAAAAGTAATGTGTTTTTCCTCAAAGAGGACCCAGAACAACAACAACAACAACAAAAAAGGCAATTACTGGTGTATTATTTGCTAATAAATGTTTAAAAATGTCTCAGACATACATCATTATTGTTGTTGGCACTGCTGGAAGATCTGTGGATTTAAACTTAGAACCAAAACTACTCCCACCCCTCCCTTTATATTTATCTGGTTTTACTTTTTAGTTGATGCAATCCAAACCACTTTAGCCTTATATGAGGAAAAAGCCACAACCCTCCGTTAAGTTAACATAAAAATATAATTGCATTATTACTATAGTAATATGGTAATTCTTGAAATTCATCAAAACTTGTACTATCCATGCATAAAAATTTTGCATACGCCAGAAAAAGAAATTACTGATAAATTATTATTAATCTGCCTGTATGGAAGTGCAACTGTTATCCGGAACAGTAGATGGCGCCAAAGTGCTAATCTTCTGTGTTCCTAAAAAGAAACAAAACACAGCTAGCAACGTTAGCTTGAAGAGCAGCGACGACCAGTTTTTTTCTACTAATTTGGAAACTTATAAACAGGTCAGTTGCAATACCGACAGTCTACAAATGGGCTAAATGACCATTATATTCATGTATGTGTTTGCAAAGCTGTAGGACGACGTATTATTGGCTTTATGTCGATTCGCTGTTAGCTTTTAGCTTAAATTAGCTTCGCAAGCAAAATTTTATTGGGGAGCAGGCTGGTGTCCTCCACTTAATGTCATTATAGGGCATGAGTACAAAAAATAATAATAAAAATAACATAGAAGGAGTAATTGTAATTCCAAGCTGACACACATTCCGTCTTTGTTAATGTGTTTGCTAAACAATTAGCTTCAGTCATGTAGCCTAGCTATGCACTCCTTAACCAAAAATATTACACACAGCTTTGCACTAACAGAGTTTTAAACAATATAAATGTGTTGTTGTTAAACACTATGGCTTTTAATAGTTTGTCAGTTATATACAAAAACGCGTAAAAAACTACTTATCAGCTAATAACATATAAAGAAGGATACATAGCTAAATCCCAGCATTAGTTTAATTGCAAATGCAATAAATAGCCTAATTCTGGTGCTAAAGAGGAAAAAAATAATGTCAGTTCAGCCAAATTGCGCCTTTGCTTTTGGGAAAATCCTAGTTTGTGTAATAGCTTTTCTGTGTTGCCTTTACAGCCCGCATAGGGCTTTAACATAAGAACCACAGCGCCTCTCTAGAGGAGGCGTTGTTAGCTTTTAAGCTAGCTCTGGTTAATTTAACAAAGCTGCTTCGCTGGGAGCTTGTTGTCATACTTTACAACTCCACATTTTAAGGAAGTTAAAAAAGAAGCGTAAGAAGCAATGTTAGTCTAACATTAGACTAATGAGCGTATCATTGAAACGCTCTTTCAATGATAAGAGCGTTTCAGTGACGCTCTTATCATTTAAAGTGTTTTAGTATCTGCATTCAAACGTTAGCTAACTAATAACTTTGTAAAAGTTCACAGGAAAAACACAGACGTAAATATCCTCTGAATTTCTACATCCACGACATTCATAAAAAGGCTCAATATTGCGCAAGAATCGAGACAGATCGTTTTGTTTATTAATTGAAATGACCACAGTTAGTATTTTTCCACTCACAGCCAGACTGTGACTGTGGCACATAAAAAGAGGGACAAGCTAAAGTGTATTGGGAGGACAAATTCCATAATTTAATGGTCTTTTTTTAAATATTATTTTAAGCAAATATTTTCATTCACTTACATTGATTTGTGTAGTTTGATTATTTTGAAATGAACTTTATCAACCGTTTTGGTGACATTCTTTTGTGAAAAGTAGCTGTGGCTGAGTTGCTGGCTTCACCAGACACCAACAGCCATTCCCACTCTGTAGGGCCTTGATAATTAACAGGCACTTAGTTTAGACTCACTGTATGTTTCTTGTAGTGGAGTATGGAGGATACAGTCTAGAAAAGACTTGGTGTTTTCACATCTGTGTAAGTGTGAAATGCATTTGTGTTTCCAGACTGAAAATGTTTGGTCCGTCTGCCACCGGTTCCTTAGTATGTGAATCCTGGACTCTCTGGCATAAACGCACACAATTTGACTTACACTGCCAAAAATTTTTAAAAATGTGTTTAAATATGTAAAATTGTTGGTTTTGGCCATAAAAAACCTTTTTGTAAAATGAAACCTGATAAACATAAATGAAATACTGTCTTAAGCCAGATTCAGTCAATCAGCCTTGCTTTATTAACAGAGTTCAGGCCATGACTACATGGAAGAAAAAAAAAGAATGCAACATATAAAAAATATAAAATCATATAATTTCAATAAATAGGTCAGTAAGCAAGTGAAATAAAAGTTGGTGTGATGTGATGAATGAGTTATCTTAGATTAAAATTTGTTTTTTTTTCTAAATGTGGTAAAACTGTTTCACTTCTGCTTTTGACTTGACTGCTCTAAATTTGCACTCTTAAGGTTAAAAAGGCTGCATGATTCGACAGTAATAGATATATTAATATTATGTTCTGTTCTCTGCACATTCAAGCTAGTCAAGCTAAGTTTTTTTCCCCTGAACTTTCATTGAAGCTAATTTTAAAGAATTTTTTGAAGTTTAATTCTTATTTAAATTACATCAAAGTTTTAGTTGCATTTGAAAAGCTGATACAACTTTTATAATAATTACTCCATGGAAATACATTTCTGGTTTACTTCTGACACCTTTCTAAAACAATTTTCAACGCATTTCACTAATCCTAAGTGTCCTCCCATACAAAACCATTCAGTGCATATTGCAGTTTCATTAAAGCTTATTTAAACATCCGCTTTGCGATTTCAGGTACGCTGGAATTTTCTGACACTCACTCGGACATGTCCTATGTCTTCATCAATGACTCGTCGCAGACCAGCGTGCCTCTGCTGCAGGCCTGCATCGACGGCGACCTCCCGTTTGCCAAGAGGCTCCTGGAGACCGGCTGCGACCCCAACATCCGCGACAACCGCGGCCGCACCGGCCTCCACCTAGCCGCCGCCCGCGGCAACGTGGAGATATGCCGCCTGCTGCACAAGTTCGGCGCTGACCTGCTGGCGACGGATTACCAAGGGAATACGGCGTTGCACTTGTGCGGCCACGTGGATACCATACAGTTCCTGGTGTCCAACGGGTTAAAGATCGACATCTGGTGAGAATGTGGCAGCTACACACATCCTTTTATTTCTGCCTGTGTCTTCCAATGTCAACTTCAATCATTACCCCCTTTGTTGTTCTGTTTGTAAGACGTTACCCATTTGCTTTGAATATTGAAACTACAGCTGATTTGCAACATTTATGTGGTACCTGCTGCAACAAGATTTATATTTAGGTCACTAGTATTTGTGGCAAGTGTAGTTCTTGTAGTGGGATTTCATCAAACTGGATAAATGTGTGTAAAGAGAACGTACTCCACATTTATCGACCTGTCATGTGTTGTAGTCCATAGTGAATATGACGTTGCGATGGCAAAACATTCTCAGTTTTTTAGGCACTTCAGGTTAGTAGTAAGTTTTAGAAAAATGACAAAAAACTGAACTGTTAGGGTCTGAAATGCAAAAACAAAATGTCAAAATGGGGGAAAAAAGTCTGGCTGCCTCTGATCTGCGTTCTGAACAAAAAACTCCTGAGTAATGAGGAGTTTTCTGCACCACCACAGCATTTGGGTGTGTTGGTGGCGCAGAAGTAAAGCAGAACCCATATAAGGAGGTCTTGGTCCTCGACGCGACCGGCGCAGTTTTGATTCTCTTCGCCTCATCCCCTTCCTCTCTCACATTACCCTTCTTTCCTGTCTTACCACTTTCAAACAAAGGCCAGTTGAAACAAGAAAAAAAAAGTGAAAAAGAGTAGTGAAGGTTTTTAATGCTGTTATACAAATTCAGTTAGTAATATAGCACAAAAACATGGGACTTTCCTAATACAAATCCAGACCTGATGAGCTTCTTTTTTACTCATTAAATTAAACTTCCAGTGGAACACACTAGTTGATCATTATAAACTAGCTGCATGCAGAGATCTTCTTTCTCATACCTACAATTTATTAACTTCATCACACTATCTAAACCACATAATGCCTTTTACTTTACCTGCTAATTCTGGGATGCATTTGGATTGCATTAAATATGTCTGTGTTAGATCAAAATAACTATTAATGTGACGTTTTTGGTAGGATATTTTATATGTAAATGTCAAACAGTCCCACTGTGAAATTCAAATGGTATACCTGGTCATTTGGTTGGACTGTAATGTTGCCTAATGCCCACAGTGACCACATGTCTGTGTTGTCTAAAGGTCTTTGAGGTAGAGATGGATGTGAGAATATGGAAAAGATGCTTCAGGAAAACGTTTTCTCTTATTTAGCGATAAATAATCCCAATCCCAAAGTGTGGTTTAAGTGTGGTTTTGTTTTTCAGTTTGAATAGCCTTGAGATCATCCCCTAAACCTGCGGGTAACTTTGGAAATCTGACCACCGTCGAATTGTCATGTTATTTCATGTAGAAAATAAAAAAATAATAAATAAAGTATAGAAAATGTAGATGCTTCACCAAAGGTTCTTAACCAAAGCTTTATTGGTTTGTAATGGATTGCAGAACATAGCTGTACAAACTCAAATCTCGGGTTCATATCTTCTTTCTAAGGACAGAAAAGTGGCTTGTTTGAACCTCCGTTGGTTTTCCTGTAGTAGAATATGAAACTGGACACCTCTTGTGCTTATACAACGGTTGGATACACCGTTGTGTAGGAAGCCATGACAAGTGCTTCACATTCTCAAATGAGGATCAAAACTGGTGGTTCTTTTTATTTACACAAGCAGTTTTACATGACTGTACACAAAGGTCCTTGTATGGAAACCTCTTCTTATGAGTTGCTATGGGTTCAGGGGAAATATTTTGTTGAACTAAGTTCATGGAGTGAAAGGATCACTAATTTTATATTTACAAATTGGCACTTGTTCTTATCTAGCAGGCAGCTATGACACAGATAACTGTCTTGCTTTTGTTTATCTGACTTGTTCATCTTCATTTGCCACTGTTGTCATTACTAAACTTGTGTGTGTGCTGCGTGAGGAGGGTTGATTTGAGCAAATCATCTTTCTTGTGGTTTTGAGTGTGTGACTGTGAATCAGTTGAAAGGTTCAGTTTTTCATATTTTTCCTTTCACCCCCCCCCCACTCTTCCTCACAGTAACCACAATGGTTCGACTCCTCTGGTGCTGGCCAAAAGGCGGGGCGTCAACAAGGACGCCATTCGCCTGCTGGAGGGCCTGGAGGAACAGGAAGTGAAAGGTTTCAACAGAGGCGCTCACTCCAAACTGGAGACAATGCAGATGGCTGACAGTGAGAGGTAAGAATCGGGGTAAGACTGGTAGGGAGGAAAGGGTTAGTCAGAACCTGAAAAACAGGATATGCCCTCTTGAAGGATGACTTGATTTGTGAATTAAAGCAGCAGGGTCTAGTTTTAGAGTTTTTCAAATATTTCCAAATAAATTTTGTTTGTTTTTAGTTTTAATACATGGATCAAGTATTTTGTGTCTATTTCTAAGGGAGCACAAAACTGCTCTTACTTCCCTTTCCTATTAATAAGTGAATCCATTTCCCCTCCTTGCAGGTGAGCAGCACAATGAGCCAACTGGTTATGAGACTTTTTCCTTTTAGTCTATTGTCTGTTTTAGGTCAATAGAAGATTCCTTAAAACAACTTGAAATCAAATGAATTGCTAAGACTTGCTGTCTTAATAATAGACAGCAAATCTGCTTGGACAAAAGTAGCCAGGTAGCTGGCATTCAAAACTCTTATCAGTCGTGTTCATTCTACCGTAAAACAAATAAATCAAGATAATATTACATAGATAATGAAGCATAGCTCACTAGTTATTAAAATAACATTCAAATGAAAGCACAAACCTTAAATCAGGGGTCACCAACCTTTTTGAGACTGGGAGCTACTTCACGGGTACAGAGTAACACGAAGGGCTACTTGTTTGATGCAGACATAAATTTTCTTGGCTCAGCCTTTATAACAATAGTATACATACACATCTATATGTGTATGATTACATCCTGCCTGATCATATTAATGTTAGGGACTACTGACAAAAGTTATCAGTGCTAATTTACCATGGCAGCTATGGCTGATTGCTATTATGTGGTCAGAAGTTCTTAGTTCAGAGTTTTAAGTTTGATTCCCTTTTGGAGCTTTTCTGTGTGATTCTAAGTTGCCCACAAGTGACTGAGTGTATGGATTGTTCCAACTGTAGCTGTACAGCTGTACACTGAGATTTTCCTTCAAATAAAAAAAGAAAAGTGATAGTATTTTTTTTATTATCCAACCGTCTTTACTATTAACAAAATTGTGGAGAGAAGAAAAAGATCTTTTGTGCCAAAAAATCTTGTATGTAGTACACATCAGTGTGAGTCTGTGGGGGTCAAAGGGCACGCCAAAGCCTAAATCTGTCAGCTAAAAATTAATGAGTGGAGTTTGAACCTCCAGTTGTTCTAAGATCCCGCCTGAGCTTTTTACAGTGTGCGCGGTTCTGGCGGGGTCGCCGGTTTATTAGCGTTTTTTGTGGTTTCTCGAACTTAAAAGCTAACGGGTCACCTGCTGGCCGACACCAGCAGATGTCGAAAAAAAATGTCTGACAGATCGGAAGGTTCGCACAAAACTATCACTGCACCTGACCTGCAAGAGCACAACCGCCAAGAGCGCATCATGTTCACGTCGCACAAAACCAGCACAAATCTAAACCACTAAAGCAGCTCACCACCCCCCTCTTTTTTTCATTTTTTTTTTTCATTTTAACACAAACGATGCTAAATAATACATACATGGAAGCGACGCCTGTCCATGTGATTCACGGAAAGAGGAGAATGTTGATTTCCAGGTTCAGGTGGCGTCAGACGTCCAAAGGAGGAGAAGGTGAAGCGACAATGTTTGCTTGATTTTTACTCTTTTGGGGAAAGTTTCGACTAGATTGAGTTGTTTAACCCACAGTCTTAGCGCGACGCTCAGGAAGAGCAGCAGATGTCCGCTATCGGGTGACCGGCGGGTGACCCGCCAGCTCTCCAGTTCGGGAAACGTCAAAGAAGCTCGTAAACCGGCAACCCGCCAGAACCGCTCACGGTAAAGCTCAACCGGCATCCAAACTGGTCTTAGAACTATGGGACGTTCAAACTCTACTCATTCATTTTTAGCTTACAAAAAAAGCGCCAAGCCGCCAAATAAACAAAAGTAAACTGACCAATAAGATTTAAGCTTTGACGTGCCCACCCACACAGACTCAGATGTGCACTACGTACAAGATGTTTTGACAGACAAGATCTTTTTTTCTTCCCCACAATTTTGTTAATTGTAAAGATAATAAAAATGTCAGAAGTTATTACTTTCTTTGTCTTACTTCAAAGAAAATCTTTAGGTAGGCAGAGTGGTTGCAGCCATACAGCTGCAGGCGCTGCTGCCCGCCGATAATATCCTGCAGGTGTCTTTTTCTGGCATGCACACTGTAACAGAAATATAGTAAAGGATATTACATTAGGAGCACATAAAAAAACCAAAATCTCTACAAATTTCAACCAATAAAATAAGTCTGTGGAGGCTTCTTAAAGTCTTTTGGTTTAAAATTGTAGAATTGGAACAAGTTACTTATATTACACTGAAACTGCAGCGGATGCTACTTTTTAAGTCTCTAAGGTTTCTTAAATTTAAGTCTTGGCCATCCTAACACATGAATATGTAAAACATCCCTTTGTACATTTGGGTGCCTGGTGAACCTTTATCCCAGTTTAGTGCAACTTCTAACAAGTTATTTCTCTCAGAGCTACTCTGTATTTATCTCCAGTCCATCTTTCTGTCACTCGTCACTAGCTTCCCTCTCTGTTCTGAGGAAGTCTTAGACCTCAGTGCCTGTCTTTTCTCAGTCACTGGAACGCCGTAAACACCGGTCTACATGGTTACCAGTGGTTACATGGAACCAGTTTTACCACTGGGGGGAACAAATGGAGCCCATAACCAAGAAAGAATCGAGTCACATTTGCAGCTATGATGACAAATGGGAGAAATTCTAGAAGAGCTGTCTGTGTGTTGATGGTCTCTTCTGTGTCCCAGCGCGATGGAGAGCCACTCTCTGCTCAACCCCAACCTGCAGAGCAGCGAGGGCGTCCTGTCCAGCTTCCGCACCACCTGGCAGGAGTTTGTGGAGGACCTGGGCTTCTGGAGGGTCCTGCTGCTGCTGGTGGTCATCGCCCTCCTCTCCCTCGGCATCGCCTACTACGTCAGCGGGGTGCTGCCTTTCTCCAGCAGCCAGCTGGAGCTGGTACACTGAGGAGGAAGAGGAGGAGAGGAAGTGGCGACGGTGGAAAAGGAACAGCTTGGAGAGAAGAAGGTTGAAAAGTTGAGTCAAAGTTCTGTTCAAACAAAAAATGTGGATTTATTTGCTCCCCAGATTCAGTTTTATCATCTTATCCTGTCGGCTAAAAAGAAAGATCTTAACAAATTCTCCTCTAATATTTGCCTTTACTTATTGAGTTGATTATTTCACTAAGAGGCAGGAAAACATCTAGTTTAGTTTCAGTATTGTGTTAAATCTTGAATCTGAAGTGAGAACGATTGAAGCTCGACTCGTCCAGAATCATCCTGCTCCTGTTGTGTTTGACACACTAACTCTCCAACAGTCCTTTTCCTGTTACAATCTGTAAATTTCAGTGTTTGTATCCTTTATTTTGACAGTGTTCTTTTATTATTATTATTATTATTTATTATCTATTCATTTTTCTTTATACTGATTGTTTATTACACTCCTGCGTCTCTGCTGTCTTTATTGCCTGAAACCCAAATAGCATTAAATTCTTATTTTTTATTTGCTGCGATGACTAAAAGTGATCTACAGCCATCCTGTAGAGGTGATGTACGTTGAAATACTCAAAAGAACCTGGACTGTTTCTTTAGACCAAAAGGGTCCATTTAATGAAGCATGCAGCTTTATTTCATTCCTCTTAACACCATGATGACCATCATGTAGAGGATCATCATGGGGTTATTAATTCAGATCAGTTCTCATGCTTTTGTTGTATATTCATTTTATCTGATCGTCTTTTTTTTCTGATTGCTTTTTTTCTTGCTATATCCATGTAAATAAAGCCTTTAAAGTAAATCCTGGTTTAATGTAGAAAATAAAGTCAAGAACAAATGTAGTGATCAACAACAATGTTCTTGTGTGTTTTTGATTTTTAGAAATTAAATATTAAGCAGCTAATGGGATTAATGGCATTAGAACCATGTTCATTGAAGATCTGCTGCTGCTGTATCAACCTTCCAGATCTCTCAGGTTTTCTGGTTCTGGTTCTGCTCTGCATCCCCAGAACCAAACATGAAGAAGCATTGTGGGTAGTCATTTAGATTAAAAACAGAAGAGAAAAAACATAAGTGTTGCTATTAAATTAACACAAATTAAACAGATTTTAAAATAATTACCAACATCCCAAACCAAAAGATTTTTGTCCCTTAAAACTAAAAATGTATAATAAATTTATGTATTTTATTTTTAGCGAATTTTTTTTTTTTTTAGTAAAATTCAGCATTTTTAACCTAATAAATTAACATGTTCTTATCAAAAATTGTGCTCAATAGATTTATCATCAAAACATTCTACCTAACATTTATAAATCACAGAAATTTGAATGACTCAATTTTAAATGCATCTATTCTCTGGACATATTTTTTTAACCAAATATTCTTTTTTTTTCTTTTTTTGCATTTGAACAAAACCATAAACAAAGAAGTGTAATTCTTTTTTTTAACTAACCTGCTTGATTACAATAATTCTTAATCACATACATTAAAACTGTTTTAAGACCACAATTGGTCTCTTAAGTCGTTGCACCGCTCCACAGGGTTTAATCGAATGATCAATAATAAAATATTTACCTGCTGTCCTTTACTGTTTGTTTTGATTTCAAGCGCTACTTACATTTCGAAGATGCTGAGCCTCGAACCTTTTTTGCAATTCCAGTTCAACCGATCTTGGGAAGATAAGGCCGCAGGCATGCGGGCCTACTGCAAAAGAATCAATCATGGTTTTTTTTTGTTGTTTTGTTTTTTGTCCATAATATTTTGTTCCTCAATATGCTAAACGTTACTACAAGATACTGATTTAGTATTTCATGTTTTAATGCCATTACTGAGACGAGGCAGTAATGGCCTCGTCTCAGTAATGGCATTACTGAGACCTACTTTGTGTATGTGGATTGGATGTCCCTATACTCAGTAATGGCCTCAGTTCATTTGTTCGCTGCAGGCGAACAGAAATGAACGATGAGTAACCTTGATGTGTCCATAACCGGGTAACCAGGCTGTGAGCTTGTTCTTAAACCTGCTGAGCAAGTAATTGAAATTCAGCTTAATGGCACAGGCAAATGATTTACACATATTTGTGGTAATGTGCTGAGGAGCAAAAGTGAAAATATGTGAAACATGTTGGCGTTAACCTGTTCTGCCATCTTTCTGTGGCTGAAGACAGTGTAAGCTGATTTATTTATCTTTGGGTGTGTTATATAAATAATTAACTGTCCACTTAGCCCAGCTGCTTTGTTTTTTTAAATGCTTTTCACACACGTTGTTTTGAAAGAATAGAGACGCGAACAGGGAAAACTGCAAATCTTTATTTAAATATCAAAGTCAAATGTATTTATATAGCACTTTAAAAACAGGTTTAAAGATGCTCCAAAGTGCTGTACAAACAAATGTTCATAAAATAAGTAGATGAAAAGAAAGAGAAATAATATAAGAAAAAAGATATATATAATGTTAAAATATTAAGAGTAATAAGTAAAAACAAAAAAAAAAACAAAATATATCTGTTTTATTGAGAAAACTTCAGCTTCACTTTTCTCAATAAAAAGGCGCAAATCTCCACATGAAATACAACAGACAGCAGAGTGGGATGTTTTAGATGACGCCAGATGAGACTTCCTGGTCCGGAGAGCGGCCTTGTTTGTCCCCGCAGCATTTCATACCAAGGCAACTCTTCACCTCCGTTGATTTATGAGACCGAAGGTACCATCCAATCCAGATACACAACGGAGCAATAACCACCGGAATTAAGATAATAATGGCAATGAAGACAGTAATGTCAATGCACGAAGGTTCCTTATGCGCAGTGGGGCTTTGGGTTTGTTGCTGTGGAGGAGAGAGATGGGATTAAGACACGGTGAGAGCAAAGATGCGATAAGCACTGAGTTTTATACTTACAGACGGAGTGGTGGAGGTTTTAATGCTCGATCGCTCCTGTTGGACCCTCAGTCTCCATGCAGCAGGGTATTCTTCCTTTTTAGAGTCTTTCTGGACAGAACAGTAATAATCCCCTCGATCCTCCAGCTGGACCCCCTTCAGGATCAGAGACAGATCCCCCACTGACTCCCAGTCAGGTGGCAAAGACACACGGTCTGTGAATCTGTCTCCATATTCGACGTTACGATCCACTTTAATCACAAGTTGCCCGTTAGTTTTCCACTGAACAAAGTTCAATTGTTCACCCAGAGTTAAAGAGAAGCAGGAAAGTTTTCTTGTTTCACCTTCAGACGCTGAAATGTTGGAGATAAAGACAACCTTCAGCTCGATGATGCGCTCTATATTGTCTCCACACATGAATTCATAATGCCCGTTGTCGTTGTAGTTGACATTCTTCAGGAAAACGCCCGATGAGGAGATGCTGAGCCGCGACCTGTATTCTTCCACCGGCTGCAGATCTCCGTTAACCGAACCGGCCATCCGAACAGAGGAGACATTTTTCAGCCTCCTGATCAGCTGCGCGGTTCCATCCCCGCAGTTAACCTGAGACAACAGCTTGACAGTGTCGCCCAAAGAAGTCACCAAATCGCCTCCGATTAAAGGCAAAAGAAATAGAGCCGGAACAGAGAGCGAGATCCACCCCATGGCGACAGGAGGATAAAAGGAAGGAAGAGAAAGGGAAGCGGCGTTTTATGCGCAGCAATGTGTGGGCGGAGGAAGACGGGCACACCTCTGGAGTGTGATGTGCACAGGCGCTCACCCCGCTGCACGCTATTTTCTCTTCTCCTCTAGTCTTCCAACTGAAGTATGAGAGCAGAGCAGATCACCCTCGATATATTTACTCCACAGCGCAATCTGCTTTAAGAACAGGCTTTAAGTAATGATGATAGATTATTTATTGTTTTTACTAGGACATCTGAGGAGGCTCTGCTGCAAACAGGTGTTTTTTTATATATCAGCGGAGCCTGACAGCATAACAGTGAAAGACAAAGAGAGCCACAAATTCCATGGGTAAAAAGTTGCTCACACCACTCAGCTGCCTCATCCTGATTGATCTAGTCCAGTGTTTTTCAACCACTGGACTAGATCAACCGTGGCTGATTGTCAGGTGTGCCGTGGAAATTATCCAATTTCACCTAATTGGTCTAAAAAGATTTTTTGAAAACAGATTAATCGTCTGCAAATAATATGCCATTTTCGAGTGTCTGATTTATGACACTCATAAATCAGAGTGTCATAATCTGATTATGACACTCATAATCATATTATGATTATGATCTGGTTTATCAGGTTTTCTTTAGTCTCAGTGTTTCTTTAGTTTTAGAAGTATTTTCAGCTCCCTGTTGCTTTCCCCAGTATATCTCCTGATCTTCTCTGTTCCATCTTCTTCCTGCCCCTCAACCAGCTCCTGTGCCAACTACCCCTGCAACCAGTTATCTCATCTAGTTAGGTCCATTGGTCCATTTCCCAGTATTTAAGCTCCTCTATCTGAGTCACAACTCGCCAGTCCGTCTTGTTACTATGCTCATTACTATGCTATCCACCTTTGTTACTCTTGTCTCCTGTTTCCTTCTGTTTGAATTGTCCTTGTTCCCCTGGATTTGGGGTTTTTGTTAGTTGATTTTCTTCATTACAATAAAATATCCACATTACTTCATCTACTGCCTGCTCCGATTGGGTCCACTCCTGCACACATCATGACACTGTCATGTTCCGGGGTCCTCTGGTTGTCTATATGGGGTTTTTTCCTGTGCGCCGTGTCCTTCTTCCACCACTAGATGGCGCCAGGTTCCGGATGGAGTGCGGTGGTGCC
>CAEFZX010002366.1:0-25022 GCA_903066825.1 Alfaro cultratus | reverse complement strand
TGTGTCGGTTAATGTGAGTCTTCAGGTTACTCCGATATATATATATATTAAGATGTAGCTGCTGACTGATGAGTAACGTGGGTCAGTGTGAAGGAATTTGAATTTGATTAATGACCGAACAGCTTATTTGTTAAAACACCTTATGATCTAAAAGTAATGGTGGCCCCTGCTTGCGTCTTCCCCATCTAGTCTCGGCCTAAACACGCATGTCTATGAGAGACAAGGACTGTGGAGCCTCCTTTTTCTTCCCCTTTTTCCTCCTTTCTCTTTGCACACAACACAGCTCCACATGGAGGGAGAAAATGAAAACTTCAGACTTCTCCCTGGCCTGGCCCCCCCTTTTTTATCTGTTTCCCCCCTCTCTCTTTTTCAATAGCTTCTTTACGGCATTTGTCTTTTCCAATTGAGCGCCCCACTGCGCTGTTGTGTCGTTAAAAAACCGCTTTTCAACCCGCACCAGCAGCACCGAACAACCACCAAATATTTATAACAAGAAATTACTTCTTGAAAAAAGACAAAACAAAACAACAACAACAAAAAAAAAACATTTATATCTCCCCACCCTCATCTATGAGAGCAGGGCAAACAAAACCAGCATTGACGCACCAGCGGCAGCGGGGTCACGGCCGTGTGTGTGTGTGCGTGATAGAGAGAGAGAGAGCGAGAGAGAGACAGACAGAAAGAAAGAGAGAGAGAGAGGAGTGTGTGTGAATGCTCCCGGAGGGGGTGGATTCATGCCTCCGGCTCTTTGTATGAATCTGAACTTGTTGGTGTGTTTTAGTTGCGTGTTTCTAGTCGCGAAGGCCGAGTTTTCACCCCGGAGTTGGAGGTATATGCAGAGAGGAGGGGACGCAGCATTGTTGGGGTAGACCAGCAGGCTTTGTACACCAGCTCTGTACCCCCTCCTGCTCTGTACTTTTGCAAAGCAATGAGGCGAGGTAGACAACGTGTGTCACTGTACAGTTCCTACATCAAGTTTTTTTTTGTGTTTTTTTTTCTTTTTAAGGGAGGTGGGGGTAGGTGGGGGGGATGTTTAAAGGCCTCTTGCTGGGACGATGAGAGCTCATTTCTTTGTTTAAAGCCCCACAAAATAAAAGCACTGAAAGGAAAAGTGCTGTAAAAAGAGTTATAGGCTCACTGATGGTTACTTTGAGTTTATTTTGACAGGTGCTGACATGTATGTTGTCTCACGTCAATTATAAGTCATTTGCTTGGCAACCGGATTTAGATTAATTGTAAATAAAGTTGGGGGGTGGGGGGGATGTAGACTGTTAGGTTTGAGCAGATCAGTGTAGCTGCTGCTGTGCTAATGTGTTGTTCTGCTCTGTCCTATAGGGAGACATTAAGTAGTGAAAGCGGCAGATGATTGACTAAATTGTTATAGAGTGGACAGTCAACTCTGTTTCCAGGCAAGTTTAATTAAAATCCACATATATGAATATATAAATATAAACATGCACTTAGGATGTAAAATAAATATACATTACTTTTGCATCTGTATTTGTAAAAAAAAAAAAAAAGGAGAAAAAAAGAAAAAGAAAAGAAAAACAGATAAAAGAGACCAAGAAAAGGCAGCTGCCAAATTCAAATCGAAAAAAAAAAGAAATGGGAACAATTTTTAAAAATCCTTTAAAAAAAACAAAAAAAAAAACTAGAACGTATAAAAGCAAGTGAAATGAACATATTTTTTTTTTATAGGAAATTCCTAAATTTGATGCTAACCAGATTTGTTATCTCCTTGTGATGCTTAGAATACCACAACCAAGCCACGTGGGAGTCTGGCGTAGCCTCAATGATGCAGAACAGTAAGTTGTTTTCATATATCTCCATTTTATTGTGAAAGTCCTCATTACAGCCGCAGCTTCTTAAAGTGGTTGCATGGAAGCAACAACCGCTGACATGTTTGCACTCTCAAAAAAAAAAAAAAAAGAAAAAAGAAAAGAAAGAAAGAAAAAAACATGTGTGCTTGCAGAAATTTGCATGAGGGAAGAAATGTTTGCTATTTGATGCTCGTTTCATTGCAGTTAATTTATTATTTTGTTATACCTATTTTGCAATGATATGTATAAGCAAAGTTATTATTGAACAAGTTAATCACACGCCATGCCTCTCTAGAGAGAGAAAGAGAAAGAAATGAGGAGAGAATAGAAGGGGGTGGGTCGAGAGGGAGATTTTTTTTTTTTTTTGTTTCTGCTTGAGTTGGTATTAAATAATTGCACAGCCGCCTGCATTAGCGTTAGAGCTGGCTGCCAGGGCTGCATACGAGATGAGCTTCGCAGGGAAAAGAGCCCCTCATGAAACACGGGGAATTGCAATAATGTCTTATGTAGATTAGTCCATATATTTCTGCAGCACAGACAGCATGAACTAGAAAAAGAAGAAGAAGACAAAAGTAGAAATGTTCATATTCTAACCGGTGTAGGCTCAGAGAGGGGATAAATAATAAATAAGAATATTGTCATGGGTAGTGGAAACAAACACACAAAAAAAGCAAAAGATGAAGCTGTTTAAAGTTTTATTCCTGGTCTGTGTGAGTATGTGTGTGTTGAAACATAAGAAGGATAAACATGAAACATTTTCTCTCTTGCTGCTGGACAAGAGGTGTATGACATCTGTGATGAAGGTGTGTGGAATAATTTTATTACATTATTCTCCATATACCTCGATGTCTGTGCTGTAATCTGTGCGCATTTTAATCCAAACATATTGGATAGCCGAAGTGGTGGGATTTTTTTTAAAATTATTATTATTATTATTATGATTTGTTGTTTTTATTTTTATTTTTCTTGCTTGTCACTTACAAGATGATGGGGGGGGGGGGCCTTATCAACGCTGTGTACAAACACCCCTGCGCTCCTGCTTTGCTGCGGATTGATGTTAATGGGATGCTCCCCTGGCTTGGCGTGTGATGTCTGCTGCGAATTGCCGAGGAGATATCACTCGGCCCGGCCCTTTGGGTTGTCTAAAGGTCGCGGCGGCCTCGCCGGCTTTTGTGCTAATAACTCCTGGGTGTATATGGTGGGGAGCGTCCAAATTGACACCATATGTTTTCCTATTAGTCGACTTGCAATAGAATACAAGGGCGCGTAATCAGCGCCAGCGGGCGAGATCGACTGCGGCCACTTGAGGGAATTGCCGCCATGATTAAGACTTAACCTCAGAAGCGCAGAGAGAGTTTGATTTTTATGTGACGTCCTTATCTGACGGTTTTATTGATCCGGAGGATTTATATGATAGGCATAAATCAGAGGTGATGGAGCGGCGGAGGAGAAGCAGCGCGGCTTAATTCTGGAATGGGCCAATTTCATCGTAAGAAGTCTATTAATTCCACTTAATCCTGGAATTACCAAAAGAGCAAGAGGGATGATAATGGATTTACCATCAATCAGATCCACGCTGGGAGATTATTACACGTTGCGGCCAAAAGGGATATGTTGCTCAGTTAAACAGGTTTGCATCCAGTCAAGTATGAAAGGGATATGTGTTTATTTTTTTCTCATAGCATAAATAAAGTCTGCACTCATTGTCGAGTGGATGTTGCACAGCGCAGAGTAAAGACACCCACCGACTGCACACAACAGGACTGCAGTGGCTGTGAGCATTTGTTGTCAAATACAAACAAGGGGGAGGGAAAAAAAGAAAAAAACCTGCATGTCACTTTTAATATGTTAAGAATCCAGGCGCGCCCTCGTTTCTGTGACCGCGCGTAGCCCCTGGCCACCTTAAAACGAAGTCTCCCTCGGAGGGTAAACGAGTAGCGTCCAATTTTGTCTGAGTGATATCCAAATGCAGACAGAAAGGGTCGTTTTATCATGCTACTATTTGTCGTGACGATGCGATTTTCAAAAGCGGAGCGGTGTCATAAAGTGACATGCCTGCCACAAGTGCTCCAACTGATCTTTTCAATTAGCCTCCCATGCATGATCCGAGGCGACTTCCGCCCATTTCCAGAAATTAAGCTCAAACTTGACGTGCAGCTAGCTTTATTTTAAAGACAAATGTCAGGCAGGCTCATCATATTTTCCCCCTCTTCTATATTTGGAGCTTATTTATTGCTAAGGAGCCTCTGCTCCCGGAGTCAATGCACCGGGCGGCAGCGCAGGGGAAGGGAGCGGAGAGTCAGAGCGCAGCGCAGGCACTCCGGGGAGTCAGCTTTCCCATTTGGCTTCAGGTTTGCGGGTTTATTCTTTGCTTTACAGCAGTGCAATAAAATAAGTTTAAGGAATTTTTATTTATTTATTTTTATTTTTTGAAAATAAGCTATTCGTTTTTAAGACATTACAACAACAACAAAAAAAATTATTTTGGAGTTTGCATTTAAATGCTCATCACCATCTTTACGCGTCTTTTCACAGCAAAGATTTCGGATTTATCGCCTCTCGTTTTAAAATAAATGCTGCATTTTAACTGAATTCAACCATTCCGTCATTTTTAAACGACATTGTGAGGGATGTCGATTGTCATTTACAAGCTTGATATTGGGTGAAGTGCTGGTCTTTGTGGCATGATGGAGAAGTTTGATCAGGGTTTGATCAAAGGTTGGTTACGTTTTTCTGCAGGCAGCTGATCGTGCAAATGTGATTTCTGTCGCCCAATTAAGATGTTTTGGCTTGGTTTGCGTGACGCTGCCGTCCTCTGACTCCTGTTCCGCATGTGTCAGCCGCTGTATAACTGTGCTCTGTTTGCTATCAGAGGAGAGCAGCTCTTGAACACCTCTTGTGGGGAAAGGTTTTCTTTCAGTTTGGCCGTATGCTGCCTTTATGTTGCATCTTTACCTCGGTTATCCTGAACGCTTTAAGTCACCCTGCTCACCATTACATGAAAATCACTGTGCTTTATCACAGTTCCCCCCCCCCACCCCCTGCTTCTGTTGCCACGCTGCGCTGTGATGTGATGACTCCGACGCTTTTGTCTCCATGTAGGTCACAGTGGCGTAAACCAGCTTGGTGGTGTGTTTGTTAATGGCAGACCGCTGCCGGATTCCACCAGGCAGAAAATAGTTGAACTTGCTCATAGTGGCGCTCGACCCTGCGACATCTCCAGGATACTGCAGGTGAGATTTTAGGTTTTCTTGTGTTGTTGTATTTTTATTTTGATTTTTTTATTTCTTTAATTTTGTAAATAAAAAATGTGTCAAATCTGTATGCAGACTGTGTCCGCAGTCTGAAAATGATCTCTTGGAGCAGAATGGAAATGACGCAACTCCTAAAAGATCATTTAAAACGCAATTTTCTGTCCCTTTCAAGGCAATCAAATTATATAATTTGCTCGCTGCAAATGTAATTAGACCGCGAACAACGACAACAGCAGCAACAACAACAAAAAGAAAAGTACTCTGCCTGCTATTATATAGAAAAATGCCTAATGTACAATTGAAGGCATATTTTCTGTGTTTGTAGACCCATGATGAAGTCCAAGTGCTGGACAGTGAAAAGGTGAAAATTATTTGAGCCATCATAGATATTCCATTAATAGTCATAAATAATGTATGTGAATTGTGTCTTTTGTTCCCCGTCCAGGTGTCCAACGGCTGCGTGAGCAAGATCCTGGGCAGATATTATGAAACTGGCTCCATAAGACCGAGAGCGATAGGCGGCAGCAAGCCCCGTGTCGCCACTCCGGAGGTGGTCGCCAAAATCGCGCAGTACAAGCGGGAGTGTCCGTCGATCTTTGCCTGGGAGATCCGCGACCGGCTGCTGTCGGAGGGGATCTGCACCAACGACAACATACCCAGCGTAAGTGCATTGACTGGAAGTTGTGTGTATGATTTAATTTGCCACATGAAGTGACTTTTTTTCCCATGCAGTGGAGGAAAAAGAGATGGGCATCCAACCATTCAGTCTTATTAAATACACCGCGTTTCAAAGTGGAGGGGCAGTACAGTATGAAATCCCCCCCTGTCATGCGCCAACCGAGCTGGAACCATTTGCGCGCATTTAAAACTCCCCAAATTTTAAGATTGTAAATCTTTCACGCTCTCATGTTGTGAACACATTGAACATCTTTTTATTTTATTTATTTATTTTTTGCAGCTCCTCCTCTGACTCGGACCCTCAGTTTGATCATATGCAATTTGTCATTCAGGTGTCATCAATAAACAGAGTCCTCCGCAACCTGGCGAGTGAAAAGCAACAGATGGGCGCAGATGGCATGTATGACAAGCTGAGAATGCTCAACGGTCAGACAGGAACTTGGGGGACCCGGCCAGGCTGGTACCCCGGAACATCAGTGCCAGGGCAGCCCAACCAAGGTGAGCCTCATTATCACGCAGTGGCGATAGAGACACCTTGACGCACGCGACTTCGATAATTACAGTGATAAAGCCGGGTACTCCAGCTCTTATTGATGTGGTCAGTCGCTAATATATTTGATTTGCAGCTTAAATTTAGAAAGAGCTGCCATGCCACTCTGTCTGCAGGCAGGTACTGTAAGCCTGCACCCTCCCTAACAAGTCCATCAATTAAGGGTTTTCTATTAGAGGAAGCTGAAGGCCATACATGCAGACTGAAAGCCTCCACTGTCCCAGACGATGTGCGTGACAACGGCTTGTCCTTTCAGCAGAGGTGTCCATCCAACAGCCCTGCACTTCCTCCCCTTTTCCACTGATGAAGAGGCGGAGGCAGAGCCGCGGAGCGGTGTGCGCGGATATCAGTACAAAGGAATGTTTTCCTTCACACGCAATGATTGGTTATGGGAACGGCCCGCACTATGTGTAATTGCTCATTAGAGGGGGGCTTTGTGTCTCATTATGGCAACACGCAGGAGCGTGGAGATGGATGGTGGGGCTGCTGTGGAAACGTTCCACTTCAGAGGGCTTCGGTGCTGTTGGGCCTGCGCATTACAGGCCTAACTTTGTGCAGAAAAGATCAGACGTAACAGATTATGTCTGTTAGAAAAAAACAAACAAAAACAAAAAAACACAAAAAAACGAACAAATTAAACAAGGAAGTATTTTATTTTGTGTTTGATTTACACGCACCACAAGGCGGAAATGCAAGTGTCGATTTGAGAAAATGCAGAGGAAATTTGAATTTATGTAATGACAATTTCAATATGTGGGGTTGTCACCACGCAGTAAAGCAATTTATTAAACATTATTATGATGATGATGATAATAATAATACTAATACTAATAATAATAATAATAATTATTATTATTTATTAGTAGTAGTAGTATAAATAATAATTGTATTTATTATATTATTATATCATATTGAAAATGGCTGTGTATACCAAATGTACGTATACAATACATATTATGTACTTATAAATTGCATATTATCATAGAATTACGAACATTATATGCCCAGCAATGTTATAATAATAATAATAATAATAATAATAATAATAATAATAATAATAATAATAATAAAAGTGTTATTGTTTTATTATAACATTCGATATAAAATATGACAGTATCATAATTAACCTCAATAATAATAATAATAATAATAATAATAATAATAATAATAATAATAATCTATGCTGTTAATATTATCACCGACCCTTCAAGTATTTGTCTCAGGGGATCTAAAATATGTTTTCCATCAGTCAAGCGGACTGAACACATAGAAAGGTTACATGGAGAGTGACAGGGGCCCCAAACAGCAGACAGCTCTATATCCCAAAGACTGACGAATGAAAACCTCGGTGCCGATCTCCCTCTTTCATCCCTTTCTCCTTCTCCTTCGCTGCCTATATGGCTCCAAATCCCGTCTATAGGATTTAGTCTCTCACTTTCTCTTTCAGTTTTAAGCGGTTTCTCAAGAGTGTTTTGATCCAGCCTCAGCAGCTGAAAGGTGCCGCAATTGGTTCGGTATCTCCCTTTTTTTTTTTTTTTTTTTTTTTTTTTATTCTTCTTCTTCTGCTGCTGCTGCTTTTCCGCCTGACTGGTTGAGACACCGCGATACTAAAGAATGAGTTTATTTCCCAGAGCTTTTATAAAGAAAACAAAATCCCATCCGAGCGTCAGTGGGTCTGGCAGACGGATAATAGCTGCACATTCGCTCTTTTTTGTGGATTATCCGGAGCGAAGAAACAAATAGCGCGGACACAAACTGTTGGTCTATAGATGAATACCTTGTCCATTATGCAGCAGGGGAAATTGTCAAGTAACATCAGATGTCCTCCACTGACTCACACATTGAAACATTTGCTATATATTTCGGCCTGAGTGAACACGTCAATATTTGCTTACAGATAATTTCAAATCTGCCATCAAATAGACACATTTTATTTGATGTGGCTTGTGGCGTGCAGGGATGGATCCACACTTGTTCCAACGTCAGTGCAAAAAAGAAAAAAAAAAAGAAAAAGAAAGACGCACGTCTTGACGCCTGGGATGCGCAACGTTGAGATATTACATAAACCTCCCTCCAACGGCTCACCCGCTGCTTAATTTCGCATTAACTTCTCGGTGTGATAATGATGTCCAACAACAAGACAGACATTAGTCGATAAGCCTCGCCCTGCATCTGAAGGGGCCTTTGGGCCCACCGCGGACAAGCAGGGGCAGTGAATAGATTGGCCCTATTTCGGGTTGTTCAGGGGGTTGCATGCTCTCTCCTCACTCATTTGTTTCCAATTGAAGACAGAAATCCTGACTGGCGTGTAGCTGGCCGGGGGACGTGATTAATGATGGTAGTGGATAAGGGTTAACACACTGGACTCAAAGCTCTGTTGACTAGGATCCTCGTACGCACAATGCCGGAGCACTATAGCCTGCGCGCCTCCACAGAGAGAGGATCCTTTTGTCATCCCCCCCCCCCATCCTGCTCCCATATATTACACCCACCGAGGGCTCGCTGGTCGTCCCTGGCTGTGTCCATAGTTTAATGGTTCCCCTTACTCCTGGAGGCATTGTATCATTCTGAAAAGCGTCTTCTCCTATTCAAAAGTTGGTGGTCACCTCAATGGCTCTACCAACGCCCATATGGGAGCGACCATTGAAGCGCTGCTCTGTCCTAGAAAACAGAGGGGACGGGTTGGGGAGGGGTGCCGCAGAGTTTTGGGGTTTTAATACATTTCATAGGCTCTGAAAAGAGGCTCGCCACTTCTTGACACATTTCTCTTAACCTTTTGAGAACACAAACCATTGTTGGGAGACGATAAGTGCGCATGGCCATCCTGTTTTTTCCCACAATATTTTATAAACACATTAAAAACTGTTTTTAAAAAAAAAAAAATTATTTTACACTAGCCTGTTTCACGTATAGCACTCGTCAGTAATCTGGCAACACTTGGAAGAAATTGCAATAATTCCTCCAATTTTGAATTAAATTAACCATGATGGAGGGAAAGGGGGGGTTAATTAATGATGTAGCACAGCGCTCTGTACAATTAGCTGTAGGCTCATGCAACAAGATAATTAATTATTCAATTAGATTAAATGAATATATATTTCCATTAACGATTTTTTCCCCCCTTTCTTTCTTCCTCTGCTCTCAGATGGCTGCCAACAGCAGGACGGCGCAGGAGAAAACACTAACTCCATCAGCTCGAACGGCGAAGACTCGGAGGAGACGCAGATGCGTCTGCAGCTCAAGAGAAAACTGCAGAGGAACCGCACGTCTTTTACGCAGGAGCAAATCGAGGCGCTGGAAAAAGGTCCAAAAATCAGTAAATTATTTAGTCAAACTCCTATCATATGAAATAATAGCAGCCAATACGTTCCTGATGACCATATGAATTTATTCTGAGGTGAAAGAAAAAAACATAACTAAGCCCTTAAAGGCCAAAATAGCGTTTTATGAACTAATATGCACGCACCTTTGTACTTATTTACTCATGTTTTTGTTTGATTGATTTGTTCAATTACAGAATTTGAGAGAACGCATTATCCAGATGTTTTCGCACGGGAAAGACTAGCGGCGAAAATCGACCTGCCCGAAGCAAGAATACAAGTATGGCTCACAACTTGTTTTTGTTCACTTGTGAAAGCTTGCAGATCAGACTCTTCTTTGGGGTTTCTGTCTTTTGGGAAGAAAAATAAAAAAATATATAAAGTAATTTATTTATTTTTATCGAAGGTATGGTTCTCAAACAGAAGAGCAAAGTGGAGGCGAGAGGAGAAGCTGCGGAACCAGCGTCGACAGGCCAATAACTCCTCTAGTCACATTCCCATCAGCAGCAGCTTCAGCACCAGCGTCTACCAAGCCATCCCTCAGCCCACCACACCGGGTAGGCCCACCACACACAACTTCAAACTCTTCAATTTTATAAATATTTGAATATTTCCCAGGTGGAGTCGATTTTTAAAAAAAATTTTTTATTAAACTTATACCTTGTATTTTGCGCTGTGGTTAAAATTCTGGGATCAACTTACCACAAAAAATGTTCCTGAAGATCCGCTTTTTAAAATTACAACAAAAAAGTCTATGGGGCCTGAAGGAAACTATAAAGGAAAGACTAAATTTACATTTATAATTACATATGGTAGCTGTTTCCGCATGCAAAATTGCACTATGAAGCCAGCTTTTGATTAAAAATAGACTATAAAAGTTGAGAACAAGGACTGTCGCATACATGTCCAAACTGGCTGACATACAGTAGACTAACTGTCTCTCCAAGCTAAAGTCAAATTATAGTTTTCCAAGAAGTTCATGTAGAACTGACAAGATCACTCCAAAATGTTGGGGCTACTTTCAAAACACATACACACTTATCAAATAAATGTCAAAAACGTATACAGTGACACATTCAATCACTTACTAGTACAAACCAGACAAGATCTGCCTGAAATATCACTAAACAGTAAACGAGTCATAGTCTGAGTGGACTGATATAGTAAAGGGGGGTTGCACACTTGAAGAAAAGCTGTGCTTCTCTTTTAATGGATGACTGAGTAAAAGCTCACAGCTGACTGTCCGTGTAATTGCAGAATCAGGCAGGAGAGCACACCAGCAGAGCTTGAGCTTATGCTCAAAAGTCAGTCACCTGAGAAGTATTGTACAGTATCTCTCTGGGCCCATCAGCACGTTGAACGAGAACACCAATGAGATGAGCTCTGTTGACCAAAGGATTCCATCTGTGTACATGAGCACAGTTTCTGTTGTTTTTGACTTTTTTTTCTCTCCCTCTCCTTACAGTGTCTTTCACCTCGGGGTCAATGCTTGGCAGGCCTGATTCTGCACTAACAAACACCTACAGTGCGCTGCCCCCCATGCCCAGCTTCACCATGGCCAACAATCTACCTATGCAAGTAAGTGCATAGGAACTTTCAGTTCAGGTTTTGGGATGATGCAGGTTTATTTTAAGTATGAAAACAAACACACCTGAAGAAAGTCCGAACAGACACCCTAAAAGTCTTCCTAAGAAAACTAAAGAAAACTAAAAAACAAGAGCAAGAAAGAATGGGGAAATATAACAAACTGCAGCATAAAAGCTATTACAGACTGCTGAGCTGAAAATATGGTTGGCTAAGCTAATGAATAATTTTCTCCTCGTTTTATAGCCCAGCCAGACCTCCTCTTACTCCTGCATGCTGCCTACCAGTCCGCCTGTGAACGGGCGGAGCTACGAAACATACACGCCCCCTCATATGCAGGCACATATGAACAGCCAATCAATGACCACTTCTGGTACCACCTCAACAGGTAGGCAGAAAGTTTATTGTTTACCAACAACATCCGTATGGGAGCTAATCGCAGCACTGTGAAATATCTGCCACCTCTCCTGTAATTAGGGGGTACTTCATAGCCATCTCTGATTCATGATCTGTCGCTGCAGCTTTACCTTCCCATCTCGTCTGTTTGAGAGACTTCCATCCTTTAAACGTCCCGGGGTCAATATCAAATCATTTTCTCTCCTGCAGCAGTGTGAGCCCTGTTCATTTCATTGCCACTCTAGGCCATCATGTCAGCCCCACGACTCCGGCACATAGTTTAGTTCCACCCCATTAGGGTGCTGTTTCAGAGGGCCATACATACCGGTTATAGTCATGAAGAGTTAATCATGCATAACCACATTTCCTCTGTGCTAAATTGCTAATTAATTTGATTCATTTGCTGTTGTACTCTCTCTGTTTAAATGCCATCGCCACGGCCTCAATTTATCGAGCTTGCGAGCGTTTCAGAGAGCGGCCGTGTGCAGAGCATTGTGACTCACCGCAGCCCCCCGCCCGCCCCAAAGCTTGTCCGCTCATTTTTACAAGCTTTTAAAGTACAACACTCTGTCCCAGTGTCACCTCTAACTGCACACAGTGCATCCACTCAGCTACTTACGACCTTTAAAGATACTTCACCTCTTTGCTGATGGATTTCTGTATTATGTTTTTTCATTTCTTTCTTCTTTTTTTTTGTCTCTGCAGGACTCATCTCTCCTGGAGTGTCTGTCCCTGTCCAAGTCCCAGGGAGCGAGCCTGACATGTCTCAGTACTGGTCAAGACTACAGTAGAGAGAAGAGCTACTTCACCCTGTAAGCACCCACTCCACCATCGCCCTCCGGCAGTGCTCCTCACAAATACATGGCACAGGAGAGAAAGGGGGGGGGAAAGGCACGAGAGGGTTGAGGAAGAGGCAACAGACAGGAGAGGAAAGAACGAGAGGGACTCTGGGAGAGCCTTGGGACGTCTGGGCTTTGTTTCCCCCCACTGGGACAGTGTGCTGTTGTGTAGCTCTAGGCACGTTCAAACGAGGACTTGGAAGAGAGAGACCAACAGTGGAGAGACACAGAAAAAAATATGGACCTCTGTAAAGTGCCCGGTGTTAAATTTTTATGGAACAAAAACTTATCCATTCTTTTTCTATTTCCAACTTCAGTCATTGTTTCCCTTTTTTTCTCTGATGTGTTTGTAAATGACCATTTGTATGTTAATATGAAAAAAAGAAAAAAGAAAAAACAAGATCAAGTACTGATAGACGGACTGCTAGAAAACCATGTTGGTTTTTCTTTCTTTTTTTTTTTTTTTTGCTAAAGGAGAAGCTGAGAGAATCTGCCATGACTATCTTTTAATCTGCTTATATCGAGACTTTCTACCAGCCTTTTGCATGGTCTCTGGACGCATATCATTAAAGACGAAAAAAGCTGGAGGGAAGATTCTTACTGTGACAGGAAAAAAAAAGAGAAAACTATTTATTGGTCCTACTTGTTTGCGAATGGATATTCGGTGGAGGAAATCTCCAAGTCGATCCACCCACTGAGGCCGCGGCGGTCTCGGCCTCTGATACAAGGCCTTGCATTTATTAGATTGGGAATCCTATCAACAGCTCCAAGCGTGCAAAGACGGCACAGCTTGCAACACAAGTTGGACCTCCTGCTTCTGTGGTTGGATTGATTCTTTAGATTACCATCGAGAACATTACGCGTGGAAAACAGGTGCAGCAAGACCCCCCTCCGCCCCCTCCACGCCTCCCTTCCCCCCCAAACACCTGTATTCTGTAAATGGTTGACTGCGTCTTCGATATAATCCAGTTTGTTAATGTCCAAATGTAAAGTACTTGTCTTCCCTTTTTTTCGGAAATCTTCCAGAAAGATTTCTCCAATAAAAGTCAATTTCAGTTTTACATTCCCAAGAATATTCTATAAATGTTCCATGCATCATGAAATACATTTCTTTAGGGTCAGGTACAATTTGTCTCTTAGGTATAGTTGTAATATAGTGTCCTATGGTCATAAAAAATGTGCAACTAGAAATATTTAATTCCTATAATTATGATTAAACATTGCTTGACAGAGTTTTAAACTTAAGTGTTTGGCAGTTGTTTACAAGTACATATCAGATCTAATCATTGTTGATTGTAAAACAGACCAAAGCCTTTGTATTTCATCTAGAACACAATGTTTCTTTCATTCTGTTTTTTTTTTTTTTTAAGATATTAGTTTTGTGTTGCAAAATTTTGTAAGCACATTTTGTTCAACTACATTGGCTTCGAAGACTGCAGTCGAACAGTCCTTATTTATAATTAAAGACCATGGGATGGGTTTTATTTTTTCTTTTCTTTTCTAGCATCATCTGTCACCACGCTCTTTTTTGAGTTTTGCATTTTTGTTTCAGTGTGTACGTAGAACATGGACACATACCGGGGTTTACGTCTGAGCTTTGCTTCTGAGATAAAACACGCTGTCTCTTAAATATTTCAATTTAATTTTATTTAAAATGGAGCTTTCTAAATGTATTTTGTGAAAACTATAAAACATTTTGTACAGTAAAAAAAACAAAAACTGTGTCTTAAAGAAAGCCTTTTTTTAAAACATTTTTTTGAGTGCATTTTGAAGCATGAATCATTCCTGCATTTATAAATAATTCCTAGCGAGGCAGCTTGTTATACACACCGCAACATTTCAAACTCTCACCAAAACAAAGGTGTCCAGAATAACAAACCTCTCCTGATGTATGGGGCTGAGCCGAGTCGACACAGACCACACAACAAAACACCACCACACAATGAGAAAGGTCAAGCAATTCACCATCGCTGGCTCTTGTTTTAGTGGAGTTAGGGTGGTATGGAAAAAATACAGAGAAGGAGGCAGAGGGGAGAGGAAGACAGAGAGAGAGAGAGAGAGAGGGGGGAGGGAAAAAAAGTTGGGAAATAAAGCAGTCAGAGCCTAGAGCGAGGAAGAGGAGCGATTGTGTGGCAGAGTGAGTTATTTTGCTTCACTTGCTGCCTCAGCAGGGGGGTTATGTGTGTGTATGCGGGTTTAAACGGGTGTGTGGAGAGTCCATCTCTATAAGGCAAAGACACTCAGGAGAGGAGCGGGGTCAGGTAACACACAGCAATCTGGAGCGCCAAATGTCCCACTAAAGTGATTCATTGAATTTACATGTCTCACCCAGTATTTAATAGTCCAATCAGAAGTTGGAGGATTGGAGGTTAATCAGATTTCCTAGATGATCCCCTCATCCGCCCCACCCGCAGAATGCTATTTCTTTATTCATTAAACCCACTATTTCTCAAAAATGGAGGAGCAGTTTGTTCAAGGTGGAGAGAGTGAAAGAGAAGGCAGAGCAGAATAGCAGGAACATTAATAATTACAGAGAAAGAAATGGAAGATGGATTCAAAATGCAAGGTCTGCAATTAGTGGAAATCTAAATAATACACATCTTTGGGATGAAATGGTTTAAATGTAATTCTCACTCATTGTGAAGTCAGTTTCTTAAAAAAAAAAGTTCTTTGGCTCTTTGTGCTTTCAGATACATTCTTTATTGAGGTGGGTTCATTTCGAGAGATCTTAATGTGAGTTCAAACTGCAGAGAACAGAAGGCGGCACTTAGATTCTCTGCAGTCTGTGGGAGGGAGCACAACAGCCAGAGTCTATGTAGTAACGTGTTCTCGTTAAATATTACAAGTACATAGGTTGCAGCAAAAACCTGGACTAATACATGTGGTGCATCAAAGCAAAGTTTTCAGAAAAACTTAGTTTGGTTTAGAAATGCTGGACTTTCAAACGGAACTGTGGCGTAGCGCGCCTTAACCCAACGGAAAGTGAGCTCTAACATAAAGCAACTTCTGGAAAACAGATTTGTTAGGAGTCAAAAGGACATGAGCAGCTGCTGTAAGGACACATTCACACACTTAGTCCTATATTACCTATTTGAAACTTTTGTTGCAGTTGCATTTCAAAAGGTATCTTTTTATAGAAGTGAACAATTCTACAACTCAAATGTAATTTGTGTAATTATTTTTCTTCACGAAACTTAAAGCATAATTACAGCTGAGCCCAAGATGAATTGTACTTCAAGAAGATTTAGTTTCTAAATTGCTTTCACTCACTCAACCAGGAAGTTTGTTGTTGAACAGAAATCAGACAAGCTTCAAGTCAAAAGAAAAATGTCTGTAAAATGAGAAGGTTACTTAGCTGTATAACTAGACCTAAAATACTTTGTGGTTATTGATAACAGAAAACGTGTTACAAACAAAAGGCTGCATGTGGTGATCTTGTTTAATCCACCGCTGAGCCCTGGAAGAACCAATCAGGAAAACCTTGAAGCTTTACCCGAAAAAATTGAAATCAACTTTACCCTTTATCATGAATAGTGTGGCCATAAATCCAACACCGCATAATTGAAACCATGACTTCATTTAAAAACACATTTAGACTGTGAATGTGGAAACAAGCAAACTCAATCTGAGAGGAACGTACACAAACTGAATGCCACATTTATTCATTGCAGGGTGAATTACACTTTGAATAGCTGGTTGAAAATTGAGGCAATGTCGCTGTGAAACTGGAGTGCAAACTGCCATAAACTAATTCATAAAAAGTTAAAATTAGCCAACGGCTCGCTTAAGGTTGGGGGAAAATGCAGAAGGAAACAAGACACATGAAACATTATGACAACTTTGTCAGCGAAGTTGAGTTGCAACCACTTAAACATGACGCCAAATCTTCATCATATTAGATGGTTTATGTTGTTTTTCTATTTACGGATAAAAACCAAATGATGTTTGCTGATAATCGGAAAATCAAAGAACAGCAAACCAGCACAGAATGTTTTCAGGTCAAACAGTGGAGCACAAAGAAGCAAACATAAAAACATTGCAAAACTATTAATTAATTAATCTATTCTCCTGCAATTCACTTTTAATGTGTATCCATTACATGTTCATCCATCCATTCATTATCTTACACGCTTATCCCTGGTGGGGTCGCCAGGGTTCAACAGGCGAGAGGTGGGGTACGTTCTGGACAGGTCGCCAGTCATCCCAGTCCTTCACATGTCATTACCAAAATATTAAACAGAAGTTCTATAAAAGTGACCTGTGTGTCCCACAAGCTGCTCTGAACACATGTTGCAAACTGTCACCCATTCTACCAAGTTTCAACAGGTAAAAGGATTCAAAGTGGTATCAACTTCCAACACAAGAAAACAAACATAAAACATTAAATTTTTCATGTTAGTTTATTTTTTTTATGTATTTTGTATGTAACTGTTTGACCTAATTTGATCTTGACCTGATTGTATTTTAAAGCAGTTCATCCATCAAACACAGCACATGAGGTGTGAAGCCTGCACCCCGTCTGCCCACATTCCTACTGTTTCAGCTCTGCCGAGTGGATGTAGATGCCGCTCACCAGCAATGTCTCTGTGGATTAGACTGGAGCATTTCTATATAAACCTGAAACCAGTCAGGCAGACCAGAGCGCTGCCATTCAGGACGCTCCTCAGAGTTGAACCAAGATTCAACAGAGAGACCGTGTTGGGTTTTAGTACTCTTGTTCTCTTCTTTAATTAATTTCACAAGAGCACATTCCACTGTCCCAGAACATAGATTGTATTTGCAGACTGATTTAAATGGTGGAACAGCACAGCAGATGCCTCTTGTTTGTAAAGAAAGCCAAGAACAAAGATAAATTATTCAATGTTTCCCAAGATGGAGAATCTGTAAAGGCTATAAAATATTTCATGATTACACTGGGGGAAGAGGCGAGCTTTTGTGGGTAACAAAAGTAAAAAGAAACAAACTTTGTCTTGTAATGGAACTTTTTATGACATTTTAGATGATTACTATTTAACGTACGGACAAAATCATGACAACTTAATATATTTCCGTAAAAAGATTAAACGCAAACAATACATTTGTTTGCTATGAGCAGAGGTGTGGATGTTTAGATCTTCACCTCTGGCTTGCCTGGTTGGCAGGTGGTAACGGCTGGCTGCTTCATCGCAGTTGACATCACCTGAACGAGGCAACAGCCCGGTTGCTGCAGCAAAGAGGGCAACGGCCACAGTGATTCAGTCTTTGGTTTTCTGTCAGAAATCCAGGTTTTTGGTGCCGGAAGCGCTGGAGCCACAGGCAGAAGCCACTCCGACAGGCTCCCCCCTGCTGACACGACTCACCGTCTCGGACAAGTCCGGAGGCAAATGCAGTCGCTAGGAGAGAGGCACAGAGAGAAACGGAGCGTTAGAGCAAAAACAGTAGCAGTACAGTAGATCAGCATACAGTAGGTGGTACACTCCAGTGGTGCTTATTCACAGAGAGCCATGTTGGGTTGAAATTGCATTAGATGCTTCAGCACTCCCTTTAACACTGGCAGCATCGAGGAAATCTGCTACCTTGCTGCTAAATGCTTCAGAGAGCTTTAGGTCTGTTACACCTCACAGCCATAAAACTGGATGTGTACCAGTGTGTCAGATTTTATAGAACAAAAAAGATAAACAGTAAAAAAACAGGAGAGAGGGGAGAAAGTGTGTAATCTGGCATTAAAGGGTAAAGAGAACCCAGATGTCTTTTTTGTGCTGGTAATGTTTGCCTTGTCTTTAAAACGGATAATTCTCTTGAGTTCATGCCAAAGTTACGATCAGGTGCTTTAGCCATTTTGCAGCAAAGCTTTTCTTTACTTAACGCACAATAACATTAAGAGGTTGAGGAGGTACACTTATTTAAAGCATACAGTGGAAGGGCCACACTTCCAAGATCTCACCAGAATGAAGTAGAAAGGCTGTCAGCGGACCACAGCGAACAGAGTCCTGAAGGGCCCTCGAATGCCTGAAAGGAGGTGAAGTATCTCCCAAGTCAAGTGTGCCCCTCTCCCACCTCCCCTCCCCCGACAATGGTGTTGAGTAGCATGTTGCTCGAGTGTCTGTCAAGGAAGTTAAATCAGAACGCTGCCATTCTTTGGGACAAGAGAGGTTAAACCCTGTAATTTGCCCTGAAAGAATCTGCTATGACATCTGAAACCCTCTGGTCAAAGCCTGCGCTCTCTCCCACCCAATCCCAACCAGCTAAAGCTTCCCTGCCTGCCACATCCGCATCCCCTCCAGACATCCAGCTTTACAGGAGAGCCCTTCCACTCCCAAAGATACTTATCTTTATTCTAAACGACTAGGTGTTTGGGTACAGGGTGTAGAAGAGTTTTACTAAGAGATAAATCACAACCACGTAATGTTCTTCACCCCTTTAGGGTATGCAACTTCCACCCACTATTCAGTTTTGTTTTCGGAAACACCTGAGTTTGTTGTACTATCACTGATGCTATTGTCTGATATGAAGGCTTGAGTTCCTAGTGATGACATTAAACAATTTAGAGATGCTCAAATGGGGCTTTTCTTAAACTGCAGCATGTTTTGGAAAAAAAGATAAGCTGTCATCTTTGTGTGATTCGGTGTGAACTTAACTGCTGTAATGCCTCTGAGTTGTCCAGAAAGGTAGTTGGACTCCTAAAAGGTAATTTTATATAAAGGGTAACAATCCCTGCAGCTTGAAGATCTGATGAAGCTATGACAGACAGATGGAGAAAAAACACACTGAGCAATGAGCAGCTTGGATTAAAGTATAGAAAGGCCAAACAAATCCTTGGAGTTCAGCCATGTGTAAGTCCTTCAGTACCGGGCTCCGGCACATCGCTTCCATACTCAAATTTCTAGACATTTTTCTTTAGCTTTTATAACTTTTCTGGAGATTTGAGTACAATATAATTATCATGATTTTGTTTGCATCTTATTATTACCACAAATAATTATAAAATGCTGAAATTAGCCTTAATTATTTTAAGTGTGGGGCTATTTAACTGCTTTTGTGGCATGAGGGTCTCCACGAAAAACCTCGAACTCTTGAAACTAAAATTGAGTTTCTTAGAATAAATGAAGATTCTTCAAGACACAGTTTGGAAAATTTGGTATGTTTACATTATACAAATATTCCTAAAAATATTTACTTATCTGTTTAATAACAAAAGTTCATTTGGACTTGAAATTAAAACTTTCTAGAGACCAGCGTACTGCAATGAACCCCACTGAAACCCGCCTGGTTATTCTACTAAATATTGATTTCTGAACTCTTCCTGAGTTGAAACATTAGTATTGTTGTCTGTAAATGAATATGAATTTGTTTTCTTTTCAAGCACTGCGTTTTTGGTTATTTTGACAATTTCTCATTTTCTGCACGTACTAAATACAACATTTTTGCTTTGAATTTTGGAGACATGTCAGTAGTTCATAGAATAAAAGAACAATGTTCATTTCACTCAAACATATACCTATTAAAAGTAAAATAACAGAAACTGATCATTTTAAGTGAGCTCTTATTTTTTCCAGAGCTGTATATGCAAAGAGAGGGATTTATTTTGGGTTTTGTTTTTTGAGAAACATTTTGTGGGGTTAGCAGATGGAGTAAGATAATGTATATTTTTGCCAAAGTAGCTTAGAGATTCGGAGAGAACCTGTAATTTATCTCAAGAAAAAGGCAACAAGTGTAAGGCAAAAAAAATATGAAGATCTTACAAAGACAAAGTTTGTCTATGATCTTCCCACCAACTTCATTTCAAATGCACACAAACGTCTATGGAGTCATCTGGAAGCCCTGCTTTGCTTCTATCCCTGCCAACACTCACCTGGGTAACCTTTCGTGTCTTCAGCTCACTCGAGTGTGATTGAAAAAGAAAAACAATGCATTGATCAAGCCTGGACTCAGTCCTGCTTAGTGCACTGCAGCAGAAACATGGCACAGAGAGAAATGGGGGAGAAAAAAAAATCAATCACATATACATCACCCTCACTGGGTGAGTTAAAAAATAAATAAAGAAAAAACACTGCTGTCTCTCTGCCACGGGCCTGCCTCTCTTTGGCTCTGGGCTTTGAGAACCCACTGAGCATGTGCAGAGCGAAGGTCAAAGCAATCCAGAAGTGAAGCTCCGCTCCTCTAACCTTTGAGTTCAGGGGCAGAGGGGAACAATCAATGGCAACATCAAAGTTGGAGGGAGGAGCAGACAAAACCAATCGATCGGTTTGGCACACTGAGGGAACAGGGAGCCTTGCAACAGTCAAAAACCATCACATACATCACTGGCAGCCGATGTTGTTATTATCAGAGATATGAAAACTTATTTTACGCTACCTTCCAATCCAGGTGCATGAATTTCAACACCAGGGAACATAAACAAATTAGCATGATCGTGTTAAGATGTTAATACCAAAACCAGGAAGCATTTTTAATAGAACTACACATTCCCATAGATATAAATCCAATAGCTATAGATGAATGGGGTTTAGCTAAAGGCACAGAAAGACTTTGGTTAGAGGCTCTGAGTCGGCTTTCCTGTGACTTGCACACTCCATGATGTAAACAAGGACATCCGGAAAACCCTCAGAGGCATAGCGGGGTGGATGTTTGTGTGAGATCTTTTCTCTGCTGCCTGGCAACCTTAGTGAGGGTGGAGAAAGAAGGGAGAGAAAAAAATGAGTTGGGGGTGGTGGCGGGGCGATGGTGGGTGTCAGATGGGAGTGGACGGCGGGAAAAAGGACCACTGGTTGTGCTGCATTGATTGAAAGCATGGGTGGGGTGGGGGAAGAGAATGTGAAAATGGATGTGTGCCACAGTCTTAGTGTGATTGTGTATGTGATGTCACTGCTGCCTCACCGGTGGTGGTCAGGGGTATTTCAGCTCTGCTCCCGGCCAGAGGGGTTCGAGCAATGCTGGTAACAGGGTGAGGGGCAACAAAGCTCCAAACCAGCACTAAGCACTTCATATGAGCCTCGAGGGCCGGCCCACAGACTAGCTTAGCCTAAGAGGGTTACTGATATCTACAACATGCAATACTTTAAGAGCATCAAGCATAATGATTTGTTGGATACAACAAATCATTATGCTACTGGTTTCTAATATAACTTTGTTTGTAACTATGCATGACTTATGGGGCAGCAAAGGTATAATATTCAGATATTTTTCCAACATGGAGCTACAAAGGAGAATACAACTCAACACCATCAAAGGCATTCCTCTGATGCTAATGAATGGAGCATTAGGTGCTAATTTAACGAGTCATTTCTTCCATAGAGTTTTGGCCACACTTTCAAATGGCCTGTGTCACTGTACAGCTTAGAAGTATGGGAAACCCAACACCTTGTTGGAACACATGACCACCGCTGTGGCTGTTCCAATCAGATTAGCCATGGGTGGAACATGCACATGGAAGTGACACATTTACCTTCAATGCCACTACAACACAATCCCTGCTGAGATGCAGTCACTATTTCCATAAGCTCCACTGAGTGAGTGACATAAAAGTTGGTAGATTTACACTAGAAATCGTGAGTAAGCAGTTTGGCTCTACAGTGTGATAAATAAAAAGAGAAATGCCTGATGCTGTCCTGATGTAGAGCAACACAAAGTACAGAATCCTAAGCAGCTTGATTTTGCCATTTCTGCTTCCCTGAGCGGCACAGCTGCAGCACAGCTACTGTAAACTAATATGTCTGACCCTGACATTGGGTCAGCGTCCTCTATTTCAAGCCCCATTTCTACAACCAGCTAAGGGTCAAAACAGCAGCAGAATGTTTCATGGCTAAAAACTGGGTAGATATTTCCCAGACTTGCCTCCCCGTTCATCCGCTAAACCAGCTAAATCACCTCCACAGAACCATAATCTCCTCACACCTCTAAAGTTACACCGCATTGTGTGGGAAATCATTTGCTTAATCTATAGAGACCCACATTGGCGTCTCACCCACTATGACACACAACACAATGAGGTAATGTGATTGTTTATTTAAGACACAAACTATCATTAAATTTACGCTGGCAATTTCAGAAGATACTTCCGCTGCCCTGCCTGAAAAAAAAAAATAAAACTTGGGACAAATCCCATCACTTCTCTGTAGTAATTCTAACCCACCTGCACTGAACAAAGACTCAGAAAAACTCTTTGTGGCAACAAAGAGTGAAACACGACCCTCAGCTGCAGCCAGAGAAAAACCTGTTTATAAGAAAGGTCTTTCTAATTCACAATTCAGTTTAAACGTTCTGCCATTCAACTCTTATCATTTATTAAAGTTTTTTTCATTAAGTTATTTCTAACATTTGCCCAAGAGCACTGTTTGTCCCCTACCCCTAATAATACGTTAAATTGCCATTTTTGTAAAAAAACAAACAAAAAAAACCCAACAACAACCAGAGAATACTTTTGAGTCCATACTTTGGAGTGATCATGATTTCTCCAAGAAAAGTGCAAACAGACCCAACATGCCAAGTCTAGTATTATGTTAGACAGCAGTATTTCTGTCCTGTTGGTGCAGGCAGGTGCGACACACTGAGGAGGTATGTCTCAACAACTTGCTCCAAAATTGAGCCATGATGGACCAAGGGAAAAATAAGCATCAGCTTTGGCCAACAGAAAAAAACCTCAAATATTCTGTTTTATAGAATTCAGTTCCCAAAATCTGGACTGTTGGTGCAAAAGATGCAAAGAGTACAGTGACCATACAAATGCCTGCACTACCAGTGATATGCACAGAGAACACTTTGTTTTCTTCAAATTCAGTGAAGTCACAATATTATTAGATTTTTAATTGACTTATTCAAGTTCTGCAGGCTCTTTCATTGCTTAACTTTAGTCAAAATAAAATGAATTTAAATCCATCTATTCCAGTATTTGCACCTACGCAACAACTCCACCTCATCATCAAACTTTGGCAAATGTCCTACTATGATTTTTATCCTATTCATTGGTTAGATTTTTATTTTTATTTTTGCAAAATCAATGCACTTACTGTTCCACTAAAATCATAATTGTATTTTACCATACAATGTATAAGGCTCTAAATAGTGAAATCAGGGTTTTTAACACCTAATTATTCTCACAAAAATGATGGTTTAAACTTGCATATTACTATATTTTCACCTCCACAATTTGATGTTGACAAGCCTACTGCATACACATACAGTAGAAGCACTTTAAATGTTTTGCTGTTTGAGTTTAAGGAAGGATTGCACAAAACTGCGCTGCAGCTCTTCTAATATTTGTCTTCGGTAATGTGGTGATAGTCACCTGCCCACCAGGTCACCTGCTGCCTGATCCAGGATAATCTGAGAGGCAGGGCACACAGACAGTCAGGCGGACTGACAGACAGATACAGACACAGGCTCCTCATCTCTTCCGCTTCACGGCCTAATGAATCTGACAGAGTAGGCAGCAGGCAGGCAGAGGGATGAGTAAGCATTTTGGGTGTAATTATATTCCCAAACAGCGAACGAAGGGGAAGGGACTAATAAGTGGCTGAATTTCATTAGAAGTGAGCATGTCCAAACAGGAAATTGATTAGCTGACAATATTTCAAAGTTTTTTTTAATACCTAATGGAATGTCTGTTCGTGTTGCCTTTATTAGGTAGCTCCTCACTTACCCTTCACGCTCCACAGGCTGATAAAATGCAGCATTTGATATTATCTGTCACGTTACTAAACATGACACGCATGGGAATAGGCAAGCTCTGGGTTGTTTCTGAATAACAAATGGACAAACGAGGGCCAAAGTGTAACTGCACTGTAATACAACAACTTGACTTGTTATCTCAGCCATCAGTGTCTTCAACTAAACACTCCTCTGGGGTCCTCGGCTTGGTCCTGTCAAGCGCCTTGACAGGAAAATGCAGCGTGGGGCCATTTTGTCTCTTTTCAGTTCTGTTTCTTTTTGCAGGGCGGTGTTGGTACAGACCGTGGGCGTTGAAGGGTGGGGGGCACGCTGACCCTCATAGCAAAGGATAGTAATAGGAGGGCGGTTAGTTGGCATTTTGGATGTGGGCACAGCCATGGAGTGCTGGTTTGCCCCCCTGGGGTGACATGGCGCCTGGGGAGAATAGGGAGTGGGGTAGAGGGCGTAGAGTACAAACATATCTAAGTGCTGCCTTCACTAGCGATAGGCCCATAGCAAAGAGCACGGCCGCACGGGTTATGACAGCATGTCTGGGGGACCTTTTGTGCCCTCCACCCCTCAAACACATTTCGCCCCTCAGACCTTGACTCTGTTACAAACGTCCTCAGGTTAAGGCACCGCTGACACTTTGTAAAAGGTTTTTTACAGTTTTGCAGATGCTGTTCTACAAAAATCACACTTATTGCTGATCTACAGCCTAAGGGTTATTTGTAAAATAAATAAACCGATTTGCTGCTTTGCAGGGTTAATTGAAATTTTGCTTGGTTTCAATTTAGACCTAGAGTTGCTATCTTAGGTTTTGGGTGATATCTCACTTTGACATTTTGTAACGCCATTTTATTGCCATGCATTGCCATTTGGTTCATCCTTTGTTCCATTTTGTAGCCTTAACAAACTGTCTTACACCAAAGTACCTAACAATTACATGTTTTCCT